>JAEIFU010001060.1:0-83654 GCA_018904235.1 Lordiphosa stackelbergi
TAGGCATAAATATGTTAGTTTATGAGCTATTTGCGATTAAGTACATATCAATGCATTTTTAAAATCAAAGGCGCTTTATAAGTATAGTGGAAAGTGTCTAAATTGGCCTCTAAAGACAGACATTTTTCAATTTATAGCAAAATTATATATTATATAATTAATATATTCGCCATTTGAGCAAATGGTCCAACATATGATCTTATTTTGTGATTTTTATGGCATTTTAATCAGTTTATTTGGCAAAGTTATAACCTGTTAAAGACATAAATTGATTGTTAAATTTATGAGAGGAAAACTAGATTGTCAGTAAAAATTTTATAGTAACTGTGGAAAGGCTACTTGTTTCAAAAAAGAATTTATCATCTACATGTAAACATATAACACTTTATGCCTAATCAAGTAGCCTCTTCAAAGTTCCTTTACAGATTTAGAGTGAGCCATAAAAATCACAAAATTAGATCATATGTTGGACCATTTGCTCAAATGGCGAATATATTAATTATATAATATATAATTTTGCTATAAATTGAAAATGTCTGTCTTTAGAGGCCAATTTAGACACTTTCCACTATACTTATAAAGCGCCTTTGATTTTTAAAAATGCATTGATATGTACTTAATCGCAAATAGCTCATAAACTAACATATTTATGCCTACTGTAGCCTCCAAAAAATCCTAGAGTGCCTAAAATTTAACTTTTTTCGTTTTTCCGCCATATCTTGGAAACGAGAGCTGATAGGACAAAACCAATGATACAGTTTTGTTCAGTGCAATCAATATTAACATAATTGGATAAAAATAGACCTGCACCAAAAACACTGTTGGGCTGTGTAATCTGAATACTTGGATCAAAAATATATTTCTTTAGTTAATTAAATGAATAAAGAGCGAACCGAACCGAACTGAACCATAACCGCGGTTCAGTAAGCCCCAAAAATCATGACATGAACCGGACCGGCGGTTCAAAAACTGTCTGAACCGCTTAACCGAACCAGTCCTTATTTTCAATTGGTTTGCATCCCTGCAATTTACAGATAAAACTAAGTACTATGACTTGACATTTACAAATGTGTAAAAATAACCCGTTTCTAGGACATAGAGTCCTTACAAAATGCAAAATAAGCCGTTTTCTGCATTTTTATGTCTGTTTTACAGTAAATCTGTTAGAGATATGGAATTTCTAATGCCAGATTCGGATTCAGCGTGATAAACTTGTCTAGAAACAATCATTCTTTAACCATTTTAGGTTCTCTGCTGAGAATAAACTAATTTTTGAATTCTTGTCAAAATACTTATGTAGACTTCCATTTGGACATTTTGATTTATATTTTCTAACCTATGCAGCCGATTATGTACTACTTATGTCTTATTTAAAGCTTATTTTTATACCAGTATCCGCCACAAATTTCAAAATTGTAGGATTTTTTTGTTTAAAAGATATAATGGATTATTTATGAAATTTTTTTGTCAAAATACTTTTGTCCACCATTGTATGTACAAGCTAGTGAAGAGAGGCGCGCGTGAGCGAGTTTTGCCTTGTGGCAGTGTTACCAGAGCATAGATAACAATTAGCGTCGAATCTTGGCCATGTGCCAGAGTTGCCAGAGCCACCGAATTTAATCTGCTTAAATAAGTAAAATGTAAATTTCTCAAAAACTGTTCACACGATTTTGATGAAACATGCATCAAAATGCGTGGAATTATAATGCTAATCGTTTGCACAACGTGCAAAGTGTGCCATTATCTGAGAGCAGAGATATTAATTAGCGTCGAATTTTGGCCATGTGCCAGTGTTGCCAGAGTCACCGAATTTGAGGCCATTTTATCTGCTTTAATAAGTAAATGTAAATTTCTCAAAACTGTTCACACGATTTTGATGAAACATGCATCAAAATGCGTGGAATTATAATGCGAATCGTATGCACTACCGTGCAAAGTGTGCCATTATCTGAGAGCAGAGATATTAATTAGCGTCGAATTTTGGCCATGTGCCAGTGTTGCCAGAGTCACCGAATTTGAGGCCATTTTATCTGCTTTAATAAGTAAAATGTAAATTTCTCAAAAACTGTTCACACGATTTTGATGAAACATGCATCAAAATGCGTGGAATTATAATGCGAATCGTATGCACTACCGTGCAAAGTGTGCCATTATCTGAGAGCAGAGATATTAATTAGCGTCGAATTTTGGCCATGTGCCAGTGTTGCCAAAGCCACCGAATTTGACGCCATTTTATCTGCTTTAATAAGTAAAATGTAAATTTCTCAAAAACTGTTCACACGATTTTGATGAAACATGCATCAAAATGCGTGGAATTATAATGCGAATCGTTTGCACTACCGTGCAAAGTGTGCCATTATCTGAGAGCAAAGATATTAATTAGCGTCGAATTTGTCGATTCTCGATTGTCGATTGCTCCAGTTCCAATGACTGGTTCCGATTCATATGCCAGCGCCACCCGTACCAGTGCAAAATACGAAGCCGAGGCACCCCCACTATATAGCGTTTTTCACAAAAACTGTTCAGACGATTGAGCTCCAACTTGGTAGACGCACTCTGGAATATATCTGTAATAATCTGATATATCGTGCAATGTGTGTCATTCCCTAGGAGCTTAACAATTGTCACTTAATTTTAAATGTAAATTTTTGGCCGTTTTTGGGAGTTTCGAGAGGTTGGTCTACTGTTAAGCATATATCTCAAAAACTGTTCACACGATTGAGCTGAGCTTTTCAGGGTATATTCTTGAATATGTGCCCGAAGTTTTTGTGTACCGTGCATATCATGCCATTATCTGAGAGAGGAGATATACCCCAAAATGTACAGAGGGGATTTTTAAGTGTGATTTTTTCAATATGTGCAATGCTCAAACCCATCCCCCCGTTAAATAAAACAGTAGTTCTTGCATTTCTTAACAATTTTGCATTTACAGATCTTTATTTTTTTATTGAGAGATTGAGAAAAAATAAATAAAAAATTTTTTTTTTTCCCCTTTTTCACCTCCTCTTATTTGTTTTAAAATTTTTGACCTTTTTTTTCACCCATAAAAATTTTTTTAATTATCACCCCCCCCACCCCCCCAATTTGCCATTCACCACGGTTTCACAAATCATACCTACTGTGCATCCCTGTTTGTTGTCTATTTACAAATTAACGTAAAATATATAAAACTAGTGGCAAATCGAATAAAATGGCTCTTCCTTGCCGACTTTGCAACGAGCCCATTTACAATCTGAAGGCCATAAATATATTCGATGAGGTGGACAAAGCCATTCTAACCAAAATCAAGACCATCACTGGCATCTGGGTGAGTTGAGCTCTGCAAAGTCTTAAAATCTTGCTAACTTGCTTCTAATTTGCAGTTGTTTGACACCCTAAATATGCCAAAACATATTTGTGCCTGTTGCCATTTGGACTTGAATCATTCAATAGCTTTTCGCGAGCGTTGCATAAAAACCCATAAAATATTCCTTGCTGGCAAAAAAACATTAAGCGAGAATGTTCCATTCAAAATTACTTTGGTAGATCCATTGAACACAGTCAAACCCGTGGCTGAAGCTGCACGTACAAATCGCAAGCAAGTGCTTAGTGACAGAGAGTTAGCGACACCCTCACCTCTGGCTCCCGATCCCATGGTGCCCAAATCCAATCTCTCAAAACTGACACAAAGAGTTTTAGTGCGTAAGCCCAAACCAGCAGCGTCAGCCCACCCAAGTCCACCCACTTCCGAAGCTCCCGTCAGTCAAGCGTCTCCTGGTAAGCGCAAACGTTCTCTGCTCGCCCAGACTCTGGTGTGTGATCAATGTGGCAAATGCTTTAAGGATGCCAGCAACCTTAAGTTACATCTAGTGAGACACACTGGCGTCAAGGACTTTCAATGTTCGCAGTGCGGCGAAAAGTACTTCACTAATCATTTGCTGAACCTGCATGTCCGTGTCCGTCACAAGGGAGAAAAACCATACAAATGCAAGTTTTGTGGATTGCACTTCTTTACCAGCACCGCTCGTTGTCGGCATGAACGGTGGGTCCGGATGTTCTCGATAATTAAATCCATAGAAAACAAATATTTCTCTCGTTCGCAGAGTGGAACACATTCGCACGCGCTGCTTCAAATGTAAATACTGCGGAAAGGGGTTTGTTCTTCAATCCTGTTTGAAAAAGCACGAGTTTCTTCACTCTGGCGAGCGGCCTTATCGGTAAGCGAAATGGTTTTATTCCGTTTGCCATAAAAAATAAACAACAATTATATATTTTCAGATGCGAAGTGTGTGGTGTAGGATTCCCACGCAACACGAATTTAAAACTTCATTTTCGTTCTAAGACTCATCAGAAAATGGCCAGCCAGGCCTCAAACAATCCAAGTGATGATACAGATCAAATTGCTTCAATAATGAAAGGTCAAATCGATTTTAATGAGGAAACATTGGACGAATTTGATGACAACTGAGAGGAAAATTTATGTACTAAGTTTAAAATGAAATACAGTTTTAGTTTTAGCGCCAACTTTAAATGGCAGCGCCCGTCGGAGATGTGTGCGTGATGCGATCAGAATGGAAGAATCGCATACTTGCTGCAATCGAATAAAACAAATACAAAGTACATTACTTTAAAACTACATCCTCACCTTTGCTTTAATGTGGAAAGTACCTTTTTTCAGATTTCCAAAAAATCAATCAATTTATTATTATTATTACTTACTTCCTAGTGATTAGGGCAATAGTCACAAAAATAAAAATTCACAAAAAAATAAAATTTTAATTGAATCCTTAAATCTTAATAAATGGCACATTAACATTAAGAAAAACATTGAGAGAAACAAATTGATATTGATAGTAGATTATATATTCTAATGTGCTAAGCTTTTACTGACTATTGAGTTGATTTTGGAAGTATGCAAATAGTTTAACTCGAAATTGAGGTGCTAATTGTCTTTAAATCATGCGGCAGATTGTTCCATAGGCGAACAGCATATATATAAAAATGTTTTTCGGATGAGGATAACAGATGTCTTAAGCAGACAATATTATTAGTACGTCGTGATGTAGAGAATTCAAGTTTCTCATAGAGGTACTTTGGTACTAATAAGCTTATGTAAAATATCAATGCTCTATATTGTATCCAACTATCTATATTGAGGTCAAAAAGCTTTTTATAGTAATTTGAAACATGGTCAGTTGGCTTTAGGTCAAAAACGTATCCAGCTATGTTGTTGAAGGCTACTGAAAGTCTGAATGACTATGTTTGCTAGCTGCATCACAGTTGCCAAAAATTTCCACACCGTAGAAGAGACAGGGGGTCAAACAGGTCTTTGCTATTAAAAGTCTAATATGAGTAGGGAAAAAATGCTGTGTGAGATACAGAAGTCTAAGGGATCCGTATATTTTACCTGCAGTCTTGGTTATATGATCACTCCAGGTAAGAGTTTGATTGAGCGTTATACCCAGATTGCATACTTTCTTACAATACATTTCGATTTTATCGAGTTTAAGCCTAGTCCATTCTGGTTTGACCACACACTAACTTTAGATAACTCACTGTTGGACACAGTAACACATTCATTAATTTTGGACAATGGACGACAAACATACATTTGAACATCATCAGCGTACTGTTTTTCCTGTCTTCAACTATATTTATTATAGCTGTCGTGCAGCTCCTATTTTTTCTAAGCCCGGATTGATTATCGCATAAATACTAAGCATAAATTTGTTAATTGGACTGGCCATCAAAGTCTCCATTAGTTTTTGGAATAGCCAGTATTTTTGCCACTTTCCAGCTGTCTGGAAAACCGAGGTAGTCAGGGCGGTATTTATAATGTGGGTAATATGAGGTAGAATTCCAGGTAAGATGATTTTTAAGAATGTTGGATTTACATCATCCAGGCCTACTGCATTAGATTTAACATTCTAGACTCTAGAACATCACATTGACTAACACATGCAAAATTAAAACTACTACCACAGTTGTTATAAGGTACACAATCAATATATGAATTAGACCAAAGACACTGCATATATTAATACCTCATCTCATACAAACTTTTTTTTTTGGGATCCAATGTCAGCTCCCAATAACAATCGCTTTTTCCGTCACATGTGATATTTTTATAATTACAAATCTTTGCTCTCAGCCGTGTAACTATTTTATAAAACTTATAGCTAAATTTCAATATATGTATTCTCGTAGGGGCAGCGAAAAGCAAAAATTGGGATCCATAGTCAGCTCCCAAAAAGAATCGTTTTTTGTTTCACATGCGTCATCTATAATATCAATAAATCTTTGATTAGACGTAGCTTCAGGTACATGGCATTGCACAAATTTTTCATTTAGCTTGTGTACATCAGTCTCAACATGGGGTGAAGTCTTTTGTTTCCCTATTCCAAGTCCATTAAGGTCTCTCCATCATTCACGTGTAGATATTGTGTTCACGAACTTTTCACTGTAGAATGAGCGTTTGGCGTTCTTTATCAGCTTCACAACATTTGTTCTCAGATGCTTAAACTCTGAATAAAGGATTGTCGTTTCGCCGAGTTATTGCTGACCAAGGTTTCTAGCTCGGTTTGATAACTTTAGTTTTTATCGGTACACATGAATTGAACAAGCTTAATATATTAGTTTGCAGTTTTTCAACCTGTGAGTCAACTGACGTCAAATATAGGATTGCATTCCAGTCATAATTACAAAATTCAACATTTAAATGGTCATAGTTTAAATTTCTATAGTCTCTAAAAGTTATTGTACATTCACTAACATTCAAATATATATCATAGGTCATAAACAGGAGGTCGTGCTTTGAAAAACCTGGCACAGTGAGCTGGTCATATAATAGCATTTTATTGGTGTTATTTACAAATATTACGTCAAGTAAGCTGCTACAGGTAATAGTAAAATGTGTTGGATTTATTTGATTAGCTAGTTCAAAGCCAAGCGATTCCATGGAGTTACATAGGTGGTTTTCAGTTAGAATGTTGCTATTAAGATCGCCCATAATTATTACATCATTATACTTCAGGGTCAAATCAGACAACAGAGAGACAAAATCACAGTAATCAATGCTACGATGAGGACGATAGACACAGCCTAGGATTAATTTGTGCTCATACTTAGAACCACTAATTTCCAAAAAGAGGTACTTGATTGCACTTCCCTGATTATGCTTACAAATAAGTTTAGCCTTTAATTTGTTGTTTAAATAAATTGCCACACCCCCTGCATGGCCCACACGATCACTACGAAATAGATTATAACCATCACAAGAAACTACAGTATTACACATATCAGACAGAAACCACGTTTCGGAAATACAAATAACATCAACATTTGACTTAACAAACAAAAATCTAAATTCATCTATTTTTTTTACCAGACTTTGAGCGTTGATATGGCACATATTTAGCCCATTGTGTTGTCTGCCTAAGAATTTATTAAAGAATTTATTAAAATAAATATTTTTGACCTCGAATCTAATTAGCCAAAGTAGCCTTGACAGACTTTTACAACTAATTTTTTTAAATACGTATGGTTTTTTAACTGATAAGCAGATTTCTGAGTATCTCAATTCTTTGGGGCTTTTTTACTGAACCGCCAAGCCTGTTCAGTTGAAAATGTATTTATTGGTTCAGAGTCGAAAAGCAAGTACGGTGATTCGTAATGTAAGGTAATTGGAAATTACCGAATGATTTGTGTTTGGCACATTTACGGACTGTAACAAAAAAGTTTTTAGTAAAAACAAAGCAAATCCTTGTTGCCATATTTACTGTGTATATCCAAACGTTCAATCTTTATGCATTTGAGAAATTTAACTGTGGCCGATTTTAACTTTTTTGTGACTGACTTCGTGAGTAGCGTGACTGTAAATAAAATTACCCTAAATCTCAGTGTCATCTCTAAATCACTTGGGCCATTCACAGCGAATAGTACTCCGGCGGCGTTGCCTGTCCGTAAACAAATTTAACAAATTAAATCAGCCAACAAAATGTCGGTTCAATGCAGACTTTGTGGCGAAATGGTATCCCAACGTAATGCCAATAACATATTTAAGAAAGACAACAACAAGATTGTGGTCAAAGTCAAAGTTTTGACGGGTCTATGGGTAGGTCGTCCTGCCACAATCCTTGCTCGAATAACAGCTAAAATCTCCAACATTTGCAGTTAAATGAGGACATGGATCTACCCAGACACATTTGCAGGGACTGTGACACGGATCTCAATCAATCGGTGGCTTTCCGCGAGCGTTGCATAAAAACTCAGCATCATTTGCAGTGTGAAAGGGAACCAGAAACGGAATCCGATTTGGACAGTGACAGTGATGTACTGATAGATCTCGCTGATGAGGAGGATGAACCCGTAGAAGAATTCATAAAGGAACCTAAAAGGCCAGTGATTAGCAACATAGTGCGTGCCCGCACACCCAGTTCACCCATTACGGCCGTATCGTTAATGAAGGGCCCACAAAATATGAGGATTGTACGTGCTTTGACCGAGCGAGCCTCGTCATATACTCAAGTAGTCGTAAAGCACGAGCAGACACAGCGCCTCACTGTGCGTTCGCGCACGAAGGAACCGGCTGCTGTGCCACCAAAAATCCAGACAAGTTCCTTGTCTAAGCCAAGAAAAGCAGCTTCTGTGCATAACACGCCTAGCACAGCGTCTAGTCCCCCAATTTCCATCGTATCCAGTCCAGTTCGTTCACCATCCCCACCTGAGGAAGTGGCTCCCAAGCAAAGTAAGCCCTTAGGCACTCGACCCAAAGTGGCCAAATCTTTGGTGTGTGATGTGTGCGGCCGCAGCTTTGACAATGCCAGCAACCTCAAGCTGCACCTGGTACGGCACACTGGAGTAAAGCCTTACGAGTGTGACGAATGCGATCAGAAATTCTTTACCAATCCCTTGCTGCAAATGCATATAAGGGTGCGCCATGAAGGACAGAAACCCTGGAAATGTAGATATTGTGATGATTCTTTCACCACAGGTGATGCTCGTTCCCGTCACGAACGGTATGTAAAACAATATACCATTATTTATATTGCTTGCATTAATTTTTTATTGGTTTCTACAGCAAGTTGCACGAAAAGATTACATTTCCCTGCCAAACATGTGGCAAGGGTTTTCTTACCAAATCTTGTTTAAGCAAACATGAGTTTCTACACACTGGCGAGCGACCATATCGGTAAGCGATAGGAATTGCCAACAATAAGCTGTTTATAATCAATTTATTTATTCTATTTGCAGCTGCGAACTATGTGATGTAGGATTTCCCCGAAATTTCCAATTAAGAATCCATTACAAGTCCAAAAGTCATAAGAAAAATGCCCAGGAAGCCGAAGAGTATCTTAGTATAAATGCTGAGTCTATGAGTGCTATAGATCATGCAGAAGATGTAAAATCGGAAGACGCAGAAGACATAATTTGCGATGACATGGAGGAATTCGATGCAATTATAGAAGAGATTGAATTTGAATAAATAAACGGAAATGTCTTCATCTATTTAGTATCTCAAGTTATTTTTTGAAAAAATAAATCCATCGATTATTGGTAATCAGGGAATAAAATCGGAACCGATTGAAACTCAGAACCGGAACCGATAATTTTAATTTATTGTACACCGATATTCGAGAACCGATATTGTTAGAAGTTCTAACTTAGAACCGGAAAGACCGAATAGAACCTAAAAGTTGTACTGGTACGGTTTCGGTTCTGAATGCAACCACTAGCCTGCGAAACGAGCAGTTAGATTTGATGGATTTTTACGCAGTTATTTTATTTATTTATAGTTAAACAATGTTCTGTCTAACTTTAAGAGGGCCTACTTAGGAACGACAATAAATTATTTTTTAGTATAAACAAGGAGGATTGAGATGAAAAAATATGGTAATGCAAGTCATAGTTTAAGCAAAGGTTTCGGAAGGGTTCGTGATGAGCGTAGTTTGTAAGGCAAGGCTGTAGATAAATAGGATAAAAGTTTCTAGTAAGGCGTTGTGGGACTGCAAGACTTATATTAGATAACAAAGCGATAGAGTCGATATCTCCTGACAGTAGTTTATGCATAGAAAGAACACTATGGCAAGTTCGGCGGTTCTTAAGAGATGGCAGGTTGATGAGGCGTAATCTATCCTCATAAGGAGGTAGATGAATGGTGGAATCCCAGTTTAAGCCTCGAAGAGCAAAAATTAAGAACAGTTTTTGAACCTTTTCCAGTTGATCTTGATTTTTTTGGTAATAAGGAGACCACACGCACGACCCATATTCAAGTATTGGTCTCACTAGAGAGACATAGAGTTGCTTAGTGACATAGGGGTCATTAAATTCCTTCGCCCATCGTTTAACAAATCCGAGAACTCCCATTGCCTTGTTTAAGATAACTGATATATTACTATTGAAAAATAACTTGGGAACAAATTGTATACCCAAATCATCAACTTTATGGATACGTTCCAAAGGGATGGAATCAATCATATAATCAAACTCATATGGTTGATTACGACTAAAAGTCATACATTTACACTTGCTGAGATTAAGAGGAAGGCTATTAACCGAGCACCATGTGTGAAGAGAGTTTAAATCGGATTGCAAGAGCAGAGGAGACGTAGGGTCATTATGCGACAAACAAACTTTGAGGTCATTCGCATACATTAGTGCCTGCGAATGGGATAAAACCTGTGGGATATCATTAATGAAAAGGTTAAACAGTAAGGGGCCTAAATGACTACCTTGGGGGACCCCAGATAGTACAATAATGGAGCTGGATAGTACTGATTTGAAACGAACTCGTTGAGATCGATCACTTAAGTAAGACTTTATCCAGTTGAGGAGGATTGGTGGGAAGCCGAGTAGACACAGTTTATGTACTAAGAGCTCGTGATTAACTGAGTCGAAAGCCTTGCTGAAATCAGTATAAACTACATCAGTTTGTTGCTTATTGACAAACCCATTGTTTACAAGAGTAGTAAACTCAAGTAGATTCGTAGAAATAGAGCGATTCTTCATGAAACCATGTTGAGATACGGATATTACCGAATGACAATAATGTTGTAGTTGGGGAGTCAGGATCTTTTCAAGAAGCTTAGGAATATCCAAGAGTTTCGATACACACCTGTAGCTCGAAATGATTGACTTTTGTCCTTTTTTATGGATAGGAATAATATAGGACTCTTTCCAAAGACTAGGGAAAATCTCCCTGTTGAAGAGACATGTTAAATAGTTTACAGAGCGGCACATATAGGAAGTCAGCACAAAGTTTCAACACACAGCTGAGAACTTTGTCCGGTCCGGGACTGAAAGAGAACTTGATTGTTCGTAGGCAGGATAAAACACTATCTGCATCTACGACAGGGCATACAATGATACATTATCTAAAGAGAGGGAGGGCGGGAATTGAGACTCAATTGCTAGCTTAAAATAAAAAACAGGTTCTGGCTTAGAAAAACTTTTGTTCAGTGAAATAGAAAATCGCAAGTCCAGTCTGTTTGAAAATAATGCAATCCTATGTGGCCTTTTTTTTAGACCCTCGTTTTAATGTCAGGCTAACCTCTGAACAGAAAAGTACATGTGCAACTGCTTTGACTGATATACATATATTCAAGAATTTTATCCACTTCTGTCCAAGGAAAGCCGCTCTGACCCGACTACTTTGTCTGAATGGGGAGATGAAGTCGATTTATATATGAATTTCTGTTGTTATGGATAGTGACCTATGTTTTTTATTTGGGATTTTTTAGCTGGCTCGAGCTTATTTAGCTTATTAAAAACAAACAAACACGAGTTTTGATTTTCCAATATATTTCAAACCCCTTCGGGATTCGTCTTCAGGGCTGTAAACAGTATAACACAAAAACAAACAATTTATATTACATAATTCTAGACAAAAATCGTATAAGTGTACGTACAAAAAAGGCACAGCGTCCGCTTAGTCAGCTGTGGAGTTGATAACTAATTTGATTTTCTGTTGTGGTCAAGTAAATGTCTGTATAAATGCGCGCAATTTTCTGTGTCTTGTTTGGAGTTCATCCTTCTATGTATTGGTGTGGATATGATGTGGAGCATTTCCAAGGTAAACCGTTTGTTGTAATGTTGTTCTTGTTGTAGGATGCTTACAGCTGTTAGGTCAGGGAGTGTCTGCTCTCAGTACAATGGGCCGCAAGTGCTGTTTTTTGGATTGTTGTCTCATTCCTTCTTTTTATGTCAGACTTGTGACCGGATATTCTGGTTTTTAGTTTTGTCTTAGTCGTACCAATGTATACTTTCTCGCATACATTTGTCCCGTCACCAGCGCAAGGTATTTTGTAAATTAAATTATTTTTGTCAAGTTTTCCAATTTTGCTCTTCGTGTTGCTGAAGAACATTCTCGTTGTGTATATTGGTGTGTGAGCTATTATGATGTTGTCTTTGTTGTAGCAGTCGGATTTGGAAAGTCTGTCAGATAATTTTGGAATGTATACTAACGATTTGTATACTTTAGTTGAAGTTTCTTTCTGGTCAGTATTATTAAAATTATATGCCTTCATTAGAGAGAATATCGTGTGGTTTGGAAAGTCATTATTTTTGAGGATTGTGAATATTTTCTTTTTGTTGTCGTGGTGAAAAATTGGGTCGCTTGTGTCTAAGACTCGTCTTACAAAGTTCCTGGCCGTGTTCAGTATCATATGTTTGGGATGACTGGAATAATAATTAATCATCCTCCCGGATGCCATAAACTGGATTGGTACCAGAAACCGATGGCATCCGGGAGGATGATTAATTATTATTCCAGTCATCCCAAACATATGATACTGAACACGGCCAGGAACTTTGTAAGACGAGTCTTAGACACAAGCGACCCAATTTTTCACCACGACAACAAAAAGAAAATATTCACAATCCTCAAAAAATAATGACTTTCCAAAACCACACGATATTCTCTCTAATGAAGGCATATAATTTTAATAATACTGACCAGAAAGAAACTTCAACTAAAGTATACAAATCGTTAGTATACATTCCAAAATTGTCTGACAGACTTTCCAAATCCGACTGCTACAACAAAGACAACATCATAATAGCTCACACACCAATATACACAACGAGAATGTTCTTCAGCAACACGAAGAGCAAAATTGGAAAACTTGACAAAAATAATTTAATTTACAAAATACCTGCGCTGGTGACGGGACAAATGTATGCGAGAAAGTATACATTGGTACGACTAAGACAAAACTAAAAACCAGAATATCCGGTCACAAGTCTGACATAAAAAGAAGGAATGAGACAACAATCCAAAAACAGCACTTGCGGCCCATTGTACTGAGAGCAGACACTCCCCTGACCTAACAGCTGTAAGCATCCTACAACAAGAACAACATTACAACAAACGGTTTACCTTGGAAATGCTCCACATCATATCCACACCAATACATAGAAGGATGAACTCCAAACAAGACACAGAAAATTGCGCGCATTTATACAGACATTTACTTGACCACAACAGAAAATCAAATTAGTTATCAACTCCACAGCTGACTAAGCGGACGCTGTGCCTTTTTGTACGTACACTTATACGATTTTTGTCTAGAATTATGAAATATAAATTGTTTGTTTTTGTGTTATACTGTTTACAGCCCTGAAGACGAATCCCGAAGGGGTTTGAAATATATTGGAAAATCAAAACTCGTGTTTGTTTGTTTTTAATAAGCACGTAAAAAACATTGACCTCGAGCCAGCTAAAAAATCCCAAATATGAATTTCTATAAAAAGAGTCTGGGCAATACAAAAACTTTAGTATTTTCACAAAACAGTTTAATGGCATCAATCAACGTTTTCCTGAGCTTAAAAAAGATAATGTTCTTAAATCGTGGTTAGAAAATTCGACAAATAAGTGTAGAACGATTAATTTCCGGTTTGAAGATTATTATGACTCGGCTAAGAAATCAGATGGACAGAAATACATTGACCGCTATCAGGCTTCTAAGAAATAATCATTAATCTAAGTTCTTTGTTACTATTATACACTTGAAAAGTGTATTATAATTTTGCCCGGAAGTTTGCAACGCATAGAAGGAATCATCTCCGACCACATAAAGTATATATATTCTTGATCAGCATGACGAGCTGAGTCGATTAAGCTTTGTCCGTCCGTCTGTCCGTCCGTCCGTCTGTCCGTCTGTCTGTTTCTACGCGAACTAGTCACTCAGTTTTGGAGCTATCGAGCTGAAACTTTGCACAGAGTTTTCTTTTTACTGCACGCTGCTAATATGTCGGAACCAACCGGATCGGATGACTACTTCTTGTAGCTGCCATACAAATGTTCGTTCGAAAAATAGGTTTTAGTGAGAAAAACTGGTTAGTTCTCAATATTACTGCTCTCAAACACGGTCATTGGTAATATGTAATGTTTTTAAGATGATCTGCGAAGTTTGGTCGAAGTCGCTAACCGTTGAGACAAGCTATTTCAAGTGTATCAAAACTTCGGTACAGACGAAGTTAGCTTTTCCTTTCTCGTTTTTTATTTTAAGTAAAGTTAAGCTTCGGTTTAGGTGAAGACATTGGTAATTAAATATGCTTTTAATCATCTTATGAATGCAAACATGTGAAACTGTTTGACTTAAGTTTTAAAATGTCTGTTAGTTTTAACGGTCCGAAATAAAAATTCAGGTACCGGAACCGAAACCGAATTCCGAAACAGTATCAGAACCAAAACAGAACCTTTTACCGAAACGTTAGTACCGGAACCGGAACCGAAAATAGTTTCAGTTTGATATCGGTATCAACTCGTGTATGGATAAAAGTAGAACTTCAGAAAAATTTAACTTTTTCTTGTACAAAAATTGTGTTTTTTTTTTGTTTAAACCAAATGCCCGTTCTATTCGTTCTATTATTCTACGGCATGCCGTGACACTTTTTAAACATTTTCGGGGTTGTGCAAAAGTCTACAAAGTAACATAATAAAATAATAAAGCCATTTTATTGGGTTTTCTTATATGCTTACTATAGATACTCAGACACTACTTCCTTCGCGTCATTAAAGGTGAATGTCACAATAATATTTCTTTTTTTTCAAGCTTATAGTGCAAGATCGATATTAATCATTATACCGATAAAAACTACACCAATTTGTTGGTACACGGTGAAGCAATTGTGTATATTTTATAAACAATAAACTAAATTCTTACTAAACTATTCTTACCCTGCTGGAATCTGAACGTGAACCCAGAAGATTGCGCTAAAACGGAAAGACAGGAGGTGGAGGGGCACGAGCTTGAAAATTGTTTAAAAGACATTCTAGTTTTTGTTACTGGTGGCACGAGGCAACATAACAACAACAACCAGCAAATCTTGTAAACAGAAGGAAACTTACACCAAAGTGTCGTCATCTGTTGCACTTTACACTCACAAACTTGAAATTGCAAATGAGTTATAAATAAATTTCAAGTATTGCAAGTGCTGAAGAAAACTAGATTTTCTAATTAGAACGGCACGGCATGTACCTGTGCAAAGACTTTAATATGCACTTTGAAATTATTATGAGTTAAATATAGGGCATATAGGTTGGAAAACCTGCATCTTTCGATGCGTTTATCATCAAGTAGATGGAGTTGTATGAAAAAAAAACAGTAAAGGCAAATATTTAAGCCCATTCATTTTGAGTTATCATACCAAAAGACAGAAAAGCGATATAAATTACGAAACATTTCCAATGAATTGGCAAAAGCACCTCTTTTTATACCCTGTACCCATTGAAAATGGGTAAAAGGGGATCATGAAGTTGTGCAAATGTATGTAACAGGGAGAAGGAAACATTTCCGACCCTATAAAGTATATATATTCTTGATCAGCATCAACAGCCGAGTCGATTTAGCCGTGTCCGTCTGTCCGTCCGTCTGTCCGTCCGTCTGTCCGTCCGTCTGTCCGTCCGTCTGTCTGTATGAACGCGTCGATCTCAGAGATGGTAAAAGATAGAGGTTTGACATGTATGGGAAAAATGCTTCTTTTATCTGTACGCTGATCAAGTTTGTTTCAAATTTTGGCCACGCCCCCTCCCGCCCCCGCAATTTGGAAAAAACGGTATATCTCCCACAGTTTTGAAGATAGACGATTCGTACTTTTAAGAGATAGTTAGTAATTAGCAAAATGAATCGATTTGCCGAGGAAATGATAAAAATCGGATGAACGGTTCAGAAGTTATGAGCAAAAATGCGAACCAAGCCCCCCCGCTACCACCCCACCCACCCTAAAAAAAAAGTTGCATACTTTTCGGATGGTCACCCTAAGGAAAGCAGGAGCACTATTAAACATGTTTTTTCATGATTAACGGGTTTATCGAAGTCGGTTAGAGCCGACTTTAACTTACGCTACGGTTGTCAATTGTACAGGGTATATTGAAGTCGGGCTACTCGACTGCAACGGTCTTACTTGTTTTTTTGTGCGTTTTTGCACCCGTCGGCGTTAATGGGCTAATTTTAGCATCCAATCAGTCTTTGTTTTCGGATTGCAGACAAATAAATAATGGACACATGCTAGACTTAATTAAGTATCGCTGTGTAAGTGATGGCGGTAGTGTAAGTACTTAAGATTACAGTAAAATTATTTATTAATCAATTACGTGAAATTATACCATACGTTTTCCATGATTTTTGTATCAGGAGAATAAGGCGGCCACTGCATTAAATGCACATTTTGGTCTTTGACTGCTCGGTATGTATTGAAGCGGCTTCATAAGAAAGTCGACAACTATTATTAAATCATGATACTACCGTAATAGTTAAAGGCAATTTTAAAATTTGTCGGGAAAACAACGTTCGGAATCACTCTTAATCAAACTACCTCTTAACCCTGTGCGAAAAGAGCCATGCTTATGGTACAAAAAATGTTTTATTTAATTTTGGACTTAACTATCATTATCATGATTCATCATGAGCAAACAACTGGCATGACTCTTTCCGCAGGTTTAAGAGGTAGTTCTTTTAAGGGTTTTTTCTTATGTGCTAAGCATTTCGAATAACTCTCAACTGTGAAAAAAATGACTTTAAAGGAATATTTTATTTGTTTTTTGAACTTAAGTCATGAGAAATAGAATCAGCACTAAGAATGGTACTTTATTCGGCTGGGGTAGGGGCTTTATCAGTGCGTACTTTTATGATTTGACCATACTGTGATACGTTACGTAAGAAATTGACCACTACATATTGACTTCTTCCTATTCTGGTCGCAATTTCTCTTTGGATAAAATTGCATTCAATTCATTCCAAGCACTTTTCTGGCTCTTTTCGGTCTCTAACAGGCACTTGGCCCTTCCCAATTCCATAAGAATTGTCTTAATTTTCTAAATTATTTGTGAGCTAAGCGATAGCGATCGATGCCGACTTAGCTAACAAAGACTAAAGAAATTGCTCACATCTTAAGAAGGATAAATTCAAACAGTCTCCCACATTAAAGGCACTTTGAAATTCTCTTAAAAAAAATTAAAAAACGAGAAAGGCAAAGCAATCTTCGTCTTTACCGAAGTTTTGATACACTTGAAATAGCTTGTATCAACGGTTAGCGACTTCGTCCAAACTTCGCAAATCAGCTTAAAAACATGACATATTACCCATGACCGTGTTTGAGAGCGATAATATTGAGAACAAATCAGTTTTTCTCACTAAAACCCATTTTCCGAACGAACATTTGTATGGCAGCTACAAGAAGAAGTCATCCGATCCGGTCGGTTCCGACATATTAGCAGCGTGCAGTAAAAAAAAGACTCTGTGCAAAGTTTCAGCTCGATAGCTCCAAAACTGAGGGACTAGTTCGCGTAGAAACAGACAGACGGACAGACGGACGGACGGACAGACGGACGGACAAAGCTTAATCGACTCAGCTCGTCATGCTGATCAAGAATATATATATTTTATGTGGTCGGAGATGATTCCTTCTATGCGTTACAAACTTCTGGGCAAAATTATAATACACTTTTCAAGTGTATAAAAAGATCCCCGTAGAATGGATATTCGAAATATCCACTTAAGATCCATTTTTTTAAACATCCTTTTTTACATTTTTCAACTCCTTCGGATGAAGAATAAAGATCAATGAAATATTTTATTTCTGATATATCCTTTTTAAGCGAAAATAACTCGATTTCGAAAATATCCAATGGATCCCAAAAAAGGATAGCTAACTATCAAGTGTATAAAAAGATTAACTTCCACTGGATTGGTAAAGATATATAAATAAATAATGGAAACATGCTGGACTTAATTAAGTAACGCTCTGTAAGTGATGGAAGTAGCTTAAGAACTTAAGCTTACAGCAAAATTATTTATTAATTAATTACGTACACATTTCATTATGAACTATCGAAAAAGAACAGCGAAAGTAGCCACAGTTTTCCATCACTAACGCTCATTATGTTTGCCATTCGCATTGGTTAGTTGACACCAAATTAAGTAAACAAATAATCAGCTAGTTCTATAAAAATGTCAGAACTGTGCCGCACCTGCGGCAGAGGAATTAAGGGATTCAATGTCAAAGATGTCTTTGAAAAGGATAACCATGAAATTCTTAAGAATATTCATACATTAACTGGAATGTGGGTAAGAATTCATAAATGAATACGAGAATTGAGCTCTAATATATTAACTAGTTAACCCGTGAGCTGAATATGCCGAAAAACATGTGTACGACGTGTCTGTTGGACTTAAATAATGCACTGTCCTTTCGAGAGCGTTGCATCAAAACCCAAAATATTTTGGAGTTTGCAGCTACGGCGTCTGACTCTAAACTGGCTACCACTTCAGATAATCCAATAATAAGTGTCCAACAAGATCCAGTTGATATTAAACAAGAGCAGCTATCCGAATCCGACGATTGCGGCGACTCTGAACTGTTGGAGCAATTGGAAGCCTTATCCAATGAACAGGATTCACAGCCAGAGGACAAGTCATATACTTGCAAATATTGTGGAGAGGTGTTTAACAGCAGCAACGCCATGCGACATCAATTGTAAGCTTAAATTGTGTTACATTTGCACATACTAAGCAATCCCTTTGCAGGTGTCATAGAGATCACTTGGCCAAAACCGATCAATCTCTTAGTTGCAAATATTGCAATAAATCCTGTGCCAACAGCAGCATGTGGAAAAAACATCAACTGGAACATATGGGTGCCAGCGAGCGTTCATTTCGGTACGTACGAATTTTCAACTTTTATTCCGCACTTTAACTAGATTCTCTTTCCATGAAATAGATGTGATATCTGTGACATGGCTTTTAGTCGAAGTTTTCATCTGAAGACTCATTTTCTCTCCTACTTTCATCGTAAGAAAGTTGATGCCCTAAACGAACGCACCTCGGACAGCGAAAGCAAACATTTTCCCTGTAAATATTGCCCACGAAGTTTTAACAGCAAGAGCACACGATTTCACCATCAAAGGTACCACGTTGACTTCACGATCTGTAAATTATATTTAATTTAACCTTTTTTTAGGACGCACTTGGAGTATGAGGGTAACAAAAAGTTGAATTGCCGATTTTGTAATCACCTTTGTCAGAACAAGCAAAGCCTAAAAGAACATGAACTTATGCACACTGAGGAGCGTCGATATCGGTATGAATGTTGCATATTTATGGCGTGGTTAACGAAATAATGCTTAACAAATGTTTCATTTTGATTTAAATAGATGTGAAATCTGTAATGTGGCCTTCAATCGAATTTCTAGTTTGCATAATCATATGCGCTCCATTTCGCACACATTTAAGGCACAGCAAGCAGAAGAAAAGAATATGTCCGAAGCAGAACAGGATGAAACACCGGATAGTATATTGTCCACCTGAGTGTGGATATCATTGATCAAAGATTGAACAAAATCTCTAAATTCATGAAAATATGTTAATATATAAAATAAAGACGATTAAATATGTAGAATCAGTGGCGTAGATAGCTTTTTGCAATGGGATGTAAAGAGCGAATCGCCACGTTTGACCGCAGAAAAGAGCAATATTTCAAAATTTTTTAAAAATTCTTATTGCACAATTTTTGTCAAATATTTCTAAAATTTTTCAACTAATGATGTCAAGGGGAAAAATGATTTTGAAGCAAAGTATGGGAAAAAAGCGCCCCAGTCAAAAAATGTTTTTAAATCGACGGATTTTAAAAGTATTTATGCACAATCCGCTAAAACAATAAACATTCAACTCGTGTTAATTTGCCCATATTCAGAGGAATTGGCTAAGGGGGGGCTACGGGGACTCAAGATTTCTCAAGATTGTTGTATTATATACAAGGGCGTAGCCAGCTTTCCGAAAAGGTGGGGGCAGCTGTGCCTGAACTTTTCTTCAATGTTTCTTTAAATATATTTATCAACATTAAATAATTAGAAAAAGATGCATTTGATATGAAATGGGGAACAATCTTCAAAATAATCTCCGGGAACAACTAAAATTATAAGTGAAAAACTGGATTTTTCGTGCAAAATCTGAACATCATAGTGCGTCACCGGATTTCACAAATTTACTCCCAAACACAAAACATAGAAAGGCTCTGTCGGAATGAGAAGGGCGAATTGCCACATTACGACCCCAAATCCAGATTTCACAAGCGGCTTCCGTAAACTCTGACTGTATACATAACATTTTCACTGGTTCACTGGTTTTTTGCTTATAACTTGAGAACCTCTATCCGATCTCTATCATTTCTTCGGCAAATCGAACAGAGTATAAAAAGGTTTCGCCCAATATAAATGCCTTGAGCGAAACCGAGATTCGTTTCGGTTTTATTCCCTACTTTGGAGGAAAAAATTGGAAAAAGAAAAAAGAATTTAATAGTGAGTATCCATAAACTGCTCAAACAAAAAACATTGATAAACTTTACAGCATGTAGGGCAATAGGGCATATTTATAAATTTTACCTTCAAGTATAGCAATAATTTAAAATCAAAAAACGTCGTACACGTCACTTTGACCATATTTGTACATTAATTTGGTTAGCATTATGAATTTGGAAATGGTACTGTACTTAAGCTTTATGGTTAAATTGTAATTTTTTCTTATTTTTTGACATTTGACGAAAAAAATTCACATATTTTTAGTACAAAACCTGCAAATTTAAAAACTTTTTTAAAAAGGATCCCGTGAATGACCGCCGCGACTTTGTTATATTATAATTCTTTATAATTCGCTGCCCATCGATGGCATTTTTTCAAAATTGTTGTTCAGAACGGTAGAACGTACAGTCGGTGCAGGCCATAATTAGATCATACTTCAGTGGCAGAGTCCATACGTATTCCACGGCAGACGGAAATAAAACCCATGAGGTATCTGCAGGTGTTCCACAAGGCTCCGTGCTAGGACCTGTCCTATGGAATGCCATGTACGACGGGGCCTCCGCCTTCCTCTCCCTCCAGGAGTTCACTTAGTCGAATTTGCAGATGATGTGGCTCTTGTTGCTGTAGGCAAAGTGCTTCGAAGGACAGAGGAGGCGTGCAACGCTGGCATTGAGCGTATCCACCAACGGCTTTGCGTGGCAGGCCTTGAGCTGGCGGCGCAAAAGACAGAGGCGGTGCTAATAAGCAGCCGTAAGAAGGTGGAATCAGCTTGGGTCAGTATTAATGGAACAGCAATCAAATCCAAAAGAGCCATTAAATATCTTGGAGTAATGCTGGACACAAGGCTGTGTTTCCGAGAATATCTGGCGTACGTCGGAGAGAAGACAGCAAAATCAAGCAGCGACTTAGCTAGAATCATGCTGAACACACGCGGACCAAAACAGGGGCGAAGACGACTTTTGGTGAGTGTCACTAAGGCCACAATCCTATATGCGGCGCCAATCTGGCATCGTTCCATGGTGTTCGCTAGCTACATAAGAGGCGTATGTGGGGCGTACCGGCTAAGTGCGCTCAGGATCCCTTCTGCGTACCGTACGGTGTCAGAAGATGCTGCATTGGTAATTGCCGGGATGATTCCACTTAGCGAGCTGGCCACAGAGGCAAATGTGAGGTACAGGGCTTCACGGTTGAGTGGCGCAATTCAACCTAGTAGACTTATACATCTGCAGGAAGAGAGGCAGCGGAGCATTGAGAAATGGCAACACCGTTGGGACCTATCCACTAAGGGGCGCTGGACCCATAGCCTAATCTCGAAGTTATTGCCATGGCTGTCTAGAAAACACGGTGAGGTGAACTTTCACCTAACTCAGCTTCTTAGTGGGCACGGCTGTTTTAGAAGCTACCTGAAAAGAGTGGGCCATGATGATAGCGAAGAGTGCACATACTGCGAAAAAGGCACTGTGGAGGACACCAGGCACGTCTTGTTCGTGTGTAAAAGGTTTGAGGCTGAAAGGGCGGAACTAGGGTTGTCGAAATATCGATATCGAATAACTTTTGACGATATTTTTATGAATACTTTTTTTTGGTTTTTGGACAAAAATGAAGGTTTCCTAAGGGCATTCTATTGGATATTAGTAATGTCAGTAACACTAGTAATATCCAAGAGAATACCTTCAGAAAATCTCCCTGAATGTGGCCAAATCTTAAAAAAATACACACCAAAGATATATTCAACAAGTATTCGATATCGATATTTCGACATCCCTAGGCGGAACTATCCAGGGTGATGGGTTGCGATATAGCCGAAGATAACTTAGTCTCATACATGCTGATGTCGAAGGAAAACTGGGAGGCTACTTGTGAGTTCGCAGCTACCATTATGGCTACGCTTCGGAGACTGGATGTGCAACGTAGATCCAGAGAGTAGGCGTGTCATCAAATCGGCGAAGCAATGCCTTGCCGCCGTCCCGCAGGTTTAAGATGATTCTGTCTAATTTTCTGTACCATGTTGTTATGTATGTATATAGTAGTTGGCTATATAGTCGTCAGTGGTTAGTGTTCTGACTTAGAAACCGCGGTCCAAGATGATCAATGAAGGCTATTGTTTGCACATGTTATAGTCTAAGCCCATCTATATATATAAATCTGTACGCCCGAATGACATATTATCAACCCACAGCCTAAACGGCTTATCCTACAGGGGTAATATTTGGCATAGACCTTCGTTTAGTTATGCAGGCGCGCACTAAGAAAGAAAATTTGGAAAATTTTCTCTGCCGTGTGTAAAAAGGCCAATTAAATGTTTGTTTGAACATAACGGTTGTTGCGCTCAGGCAATGTTGTGGAATGAGTTGATTTGCTGAGAGCGAGAGAGAGAGTGAGAGCGTGCTGTGTGCAGTGTTTTTTTTTACAAAAAACAAACAAAAAATCAAATAGAGAACATCCTCATCCGATTGCATTGAATCTTATGGCACATAGAAAACACATCGATAGCTTTAACAATATGTTGACCGTATTTTACAAAAAAGTAGTAAAAGTTCACAAAGCTAAAAGCCAAAAAATGGATCATTGCTGTGAACTATTGTTCTCTTTTGTTATTGGTGGTGGTACCTGATCTCAACGATATTATCAGAATAGTGATGGCACACATCAAAGACAATAAACAGTGTTGCCAAAACAGCTTATTTTCCAATTTAGCTATTTGAAGATAAAAAAATCAAAGGGCAGCGGGAATTGTGACCTTTATTAAAAATATATTTATTGTTTCCGCTTTTAAAAAGAAAAGTTAAATTTGCTTCTAATTTTTTCTATTTTTAAGAAATAAAGTTTCCCGTTTTGGTTGCCGCATAATAAAGACACATAGGTGCACATGTTCAAATAGTTACATACTCTCTTACTGTGTTGATTTACATAAATTGATCATAAAATTCCTTTCTCCTTTTCTCCTTCACTACAAAGGAGGCTGGTTGACAGTATAACGCCAGCCTCCTTTGTAGTGTTGTGCGTGTCTTGTTTTAGAAAAGTTGTGGACAATATCCATAACTTAATGACCTAGAGCCTGCCTAAAAAAGTTCTACGATTTTCAATCAAAAAGTTCACTAAAACAATTACTTTGTGATTAAATAATATCATTAATACATATATTTATAAAACCTGATTTATTTCAATTTCATTTAAAAAGAAAACATGTATGTACCAAGCATGTACCCTGCGATTGTTTTCCATGAAAATTCTTTATAAATCGCGATCAATCGAAGGAAATTTTTAACAAGTTTCTGAGAGAAGGTAGGAATTAGTATTCCTTAATAAAAGCTAACCTAATTGTTAAATTATAATTATATATTAAAAGGCTACTTGTTTCAAAATAGAATTTATCATCTACATGTAAACATATAACACTTTATGCCTAAATCAAGTAGCCTCCCTCTAGTACGGCCGACCGACGCTCGTTGACGCACGCTTATTTTCCTCACAATGGGCTCGACTGACGTATTTTGCAAGGGGATGTCCGCTCAATACGTTAACGACTCTCCAGGTACGCTAGGTCGACGCAATGCCATGCAGAGAAGCTACGTAAACGACGCTCGTTCGCCTCAATGACATGCATGGTGCGACTTTATCGACACTCGACACCCAATGCCATGCAGAGAAGCAAAATAAGCGACGCTCGTTCGACCCAATGCCATGCAAGGGGTGATATAAGCGACGCTCTTTCAACCCAATGCCATGTATGGAGCGACATAAGCAATGCTCTTCCGACCCAATGCCATGTATGGAGCGACATAAGCCACGCTCGTTCTACCCAATGCCGTGCATGGGGTGATATAAGCGACGCTCTTTCAATGCAAGAGAGATGCTTCTCTCTTGAGGGCAATGTATAATATAAATATTTCAAACAAAGAACGGCTGGACGGATTTTGAAGATCTTCTCCTCACAAGTTATGTCCGGCAAATCTAGGTCCACGTCATCTTGCATTTCATGCGGACGCTCATCGTGCGAAGCCAATTCGAGCCCATGCACTTGCAACCCGGGGGCTCCGCTTTGTTTCCAATGCACAATAACTGTTGACGTATCCGCTTCGAGCATTGATATACCTTTTTTTCCAATCCTTTCCTATTCCTTGCACACGCACTCTCATAGAAAAAAATTAGAGCGTACGCCTCTCTCTCTCTCTCTCCTACAATTTTGACAAAGCGTCACGACTCACCAACGTACAAAGAGCAACGCTGGTTTGACGAATATACCGACTGACCCCAGACGTACTAGAGGGCTCTTTACAGTTCCTATACAAATTTAGAGTGACATTCTATATGTATTTTTGTCTTTAGCAGGCTATAACTTTGTCAAATAAACTGATTTGAGTACCATAAAAAGATGTCTGTCTTTAAAGGCCAATTTAGACACTTTCCGCTGAACTTATATAGAGTCTTTGATTTTTTAAAAAGGCATCGATTTGTACTTAATCGCAAATAGCTCATAAACTCACATATTTATGCCTAGTGTGGCCTCCATATAACCTGGAGTGCCAAAAATTCAACATCTTAATCATCCCCCTATCTACGCCACTGTGTAGAATATTAATTATAATAAATGTACTTATGTAACAGGAGAAAAAAATTAAATCTTTTTAATTAATTTCAATTTTTTCATAGTTTTTGGTGTCAAAATTTTGTGAAAAATATTCCAAAAACAAATCACTTTTTTTGGAGGATTAGAGCTAAATAACTTAAAAATCGTTAACTTTCACTTACAAACTTAAAGTATAAATTAACCTTTTTTTAATTTTTACATAGTTTTTGATGTCAAAATGTTGTGCAAAATATTCCAAACAAATCACCAAAGTTTGAAGATAAATTAACTTAAATTTCACTTAAAAAATTAAAGTATTAATTTTAAGGGTCTATTTATTGGCTGTGAAACATTTTTAATGGCCCACCAAATCGTACAAAAAAAATTTCAATGTCCTTTAGCTTCTTTGGCTGTGCCTAGTGTAATTGATACGTTCAAAAAGGCTGGCAATTGGAGGTGTAGAATCCGATAGCCAAAGTCACAGTGGTTTACGTAGAAACAGACAACGGCCGAACAGGGTACAAGAATTACTTTGGAAATCGTTGTTTTAGGAAACTATTAAGAAAAGGATCGCTCTGAAGGAGACGATATAAATAATACAACAGAGGCTTGGCGCTTTTTAACTCACATTCTCGTTATGAAACAGTTTTTGGACCACTTTTTTAAAATATGATTATATCTACTTTGAAATAACATTACATTTTCATTAAACTACTTTTTGCCTTCCTCTTGGTTCTCTGCCAGTTTGCTTTTATGCGATTTTGAGCGATAGTGTGCACCCAAACTGGATTTCCGATTGAATTTGACATCGCAAAGTTCGCACCTGTGGAAAAGAAAATGAAATTCAATTATTTAATTGTAGTTAAAGAACAGTTTGATTTGATGTCAACCTACTGGAATGGCTGCTCGCCGCTGTGCACAACTTCGTGAAACTTTAAAGTATATTTATCCTTAAAGGATTTATTACAAACGGTACAGGCATGTAGCTTTGGAAGGGTAAACTTCATGTGGGTCATCCTGAGGGAAAAGTAGAAATATTTTTTAATTAGTTATATTCATTTTCTTAAAATTATTAAGAAATACAAGAAGATTGGAAACTTTCCTTATTCAAACGAGGTATGTTTTAGTATTGTGCAACCCACTCAAAGGATCAAATCATTCAATTCAACGCCCACAAGTACAATAATAGGAAAAGTTTACTATCTTCTCCAGTCCACAAAATCACAAATCTGTCGAATGACTTACCTTTCATGCCTGAGACGTTTCAAGCTGTTGTCAAAACGCTTGCCACAATATTTGCATTCATATGGCAATTCGCCTTTGTGTTTAATTCGCATATGCAAGTTGACCAGATGCTGGGTATACTCCATCCGTCCACATTCGGGACATTTGAACTGCTTGGGAGCGTGGCGTTTCATGTGAACATTAAGATTACTTTTGTCACCGAAACACCTGAAGCATTTATCACAAAAGAATCTGCCATTGACACGGTCACGTCTCTTTTTCACCGCTAACCTTGGCATTCTCTTTTTGGGGAACTTTTCATATTGACCACATCATAGTTTTCATCGTCCAGTGGATCCAAATATTCAGAATTGCATTCACTTATGTAGTCGTCATCGTTATCTACAAGAAGGCTGCTGCTGGTTGCTTCAGGATCTGCTACCAATTCTTCTATTTCCACGGCGTCTTCTTCACTTCCAACTTCCTCTATTGCATCAGGATAGGAATCCAAGATGAATTCTTCACTTTCCACTTCCTCCATCTCTTCTTCAGCATTTGAATCCAAGGTGACTTCTTCACTTTCCACTTCATCTTTGGCTTCCGCACCATCCGAGGCATTTCCTAAGAGAGTAAACATTTGGATACAACGCTCTCGAAAGGCCATGGCATTATTCAAATCCATTAAACAGGAGATGCATATACTCTCGGGCATATCCTCCTGGTTGGTCAGCTGAAATTGTTGGTATAAAATTAGTACAACTCTTTTAGACGGGACGCGAACCTCGAGCTTACCCAGATGCCAGTTAGAGCGAGAATATCAGTAACAATTTCCTGGCCATCTTCTTTAAATAGACGCTTTGAATTCCGGCTGTTGACCTTCTGGCCGCATGTATAACACTGCATCATTTTGGGAGTATTGCAATTAAACACTTTTTGTTTATTTAATTGTTGACAACTCCGTTTGGCATCCAACAGACGATCGCAACTATTATTCTGTGTGAATAGCAAATTATGATGTGAGAGGTAATCGTGCAAAGAAATTGTATAACAATGCAAGTGGTAAAGAAATTCAAAAATGCTTTTTCTCTGCGGCTGTTGTTGATTTTTCAAAAAAAATTTCATCCTTGAATGGATTCGTGTTCTGGCAAAAGTAAACCGAAGCTCTTTTTGCGTATTCAAACGTTTTGCCTTTTGGCTAGTGAAAGTAGAAGAAAATTGCATTGAAAAATGTAAGCAAACCCACAAAATTAAAATAAATTATAATTCTTTGGTCTATTCAAGATGTTTTTGATCCAGAAATATTATTATTAGACCCCGGATTTTATGCAAAATCATATTTTGAACGGGAAACCGAAATTAGTTCTAATTGCACTAAAATTTGATTCATAAAAAAAGATGGGGCAACTGGATTATAGCTACATATTTTCTTGCTACAAATTACGAAGTCATTCAATCTGTACGATACTGTTGTTCTTTATTTATTAATTTTAATTGTTACCAGCTGAGCTGAGGGAGATGCCAGAGCAATTGTGCAAGAGCTTCTTAAAGACAACTCACTCTGTGCAGTTGTGCCGCCTTAGCAGCTAGGATGTGAGCACGACATAGTATGGATAAAATCCACTTCAAGGTTTTATCCCTATACATGTCAAACTTCAATTGGCAATTTAAATGGATTTCACAAACTTAATTAAGATAGATATTTTAGGATGGTTCGGATGAACGTGCGCGACTGCTGCTGCTATAGATCGACTTCTTTTTATTCTGATTTTTTGGACCGCCAGAACTAACTCCAGTCGGATCTGATATCCATCAAAAATTACATTGAAGCCTTTACAAAAATAATTAGAAGCTTGTGAACTCAATTCACTTCAGAATGGAATGGAATTACTGAAGAAGCCCATTCGTTATTGAACAGGGTTCCACATAGTATGGGAACCGAGTTGCGCACTAACTTGAAAAAGTTTTAAAAAAGAGCCCAGATTTCAAAACTATTAAAAAGGTCAACGAAACAATTAACAGTGTCAATGGGTCCTACATAATTGATGGAGTATCTGCCGCCTTTAATTTAAAATATAAATATGCTCCGCTGACGACCTGCGATGTTGAGAGTAGTATTTCGGCATTTAAAATGATTCTGACGGACAAGCGCCAAGGCTTAACAGTTAAAAACCTAGAAAAGATTATGGTAACATATTGTATGCAAAATTCCAAATGACATTAAAGTCATGAAATATTATTCAAACTTTTGCTCAGTTTCCCTGTTAAATTCGCATTGCGGGAGATGGCATGGACATGTAATGAATGCAATATTGTCTAGATAGTCTTTCTGCATTCATCCAAACAATTATATTTATCTAATTGAAAGCATAATTCCAGAATGTAGTACTGTATGTCTCCGACATATTTTATATATTTTCGACATATTAAACATATTTTTCGGCATATTTTTGCATAAAAAAATGCATATTTCTGATATGTCGCTTTTATTCGATCCGCAATTTAATTTTATGACTAAATGCAAAATTTGGTTTTTTTCGTGCAGAAATGATCCCAAGATCTTTAAAGTTGGTCTTAAAGCTTTGATTGATCTTAGGACTCTATCATTTCTTCACAAAATTATAATTACACAGGAACCTTTATACCTGTTTCAAAAATTAAGACCTGCTTTCTCACGAAGAACTCACCACTTTATATGCCCGAGAGTTAGAATGCTAATCTCTGAGAGGCAGTTCTTTATTAATGCAATTCGTCTGTGGAATGACCTGCCCTTTAATGTTAAAACTATTAGAAGTATCCCGCAGTTTCAAGCTCAGCTTAAAAAACATTTACAGAATACAGAATAAAGTCTTTTAGTAAAAATTTAAATTACATAAAATACACACACACATAATTAAATTATTATGTTTATTGTGAAAACCTAACATAATTTGTAATAATGATAACTTTTCTGTTTTTTTTTTCCTATATTCTTTGTAATAGTAGCTGGGCTAAAATAAATTGAAATTGAAATGTTGAAATTTACACCAAAAAGTTGAAGACGTGGTAGCTTGTCCTATTTTTTACTTTCATTGTTTTTTAAGGTTCCCAACCGATTAAAGCAATGATTGTATGGTAGGGCAAGTAAAGCGATGTGTTCTCCAGCGATAAGCCTACTAAAGATTCATTCGGGAGAATGATGAAAAGGTAACGTATAGGCAACCAGCTCGTTTTTGGTGTACAATAATGTATAAGTTGTTTTCAGTTGTGAACAAACACAACTTTTTCGGACCTAGAGCCAGCATAAACTCACTAATTCACGAGAAGGCCAAGCTAACTTCGTCTTTGCCGAAGTTCTTATACCCTTGCAAATGTTTTAATACATCAGAGTTTAAGAACGCCAGCATTAAAACAAACAATTTTTCTAAATAAAACCCACTTTTCGACCGATAGTTCCTATGACCGCTATGAGATATAGTCATACGATTTTGAACTAAAATTTCCAAATCAGTGTAAAAGCGTATAATATTAATAATCGCTGAAGTGAGACACGTTAACATTAAAAACAAAAAAAAATTTCTCATTAAAACCCACTTTTCGACCGATAGTTCCTATGGCAGCTATAAGATATAGTCATCCGATTTTGACAAAAACTTCCAAATCTATGTGAAAGCGTATAATATTAATAATCGTTGAAGTGGGAGACGATAACATTAAAAACAAAGAAGTTTTTCCCACAAAGACCCACTTTTCGACCGATAGTTCCTTTGGCAGCTATAAGATATAGTCATCCGATCCGGTCGGTTCCGACATATTAGCAGTGTGCAGTAAAAAGAAGACTCTGTGCAAAGTTTCAGCTCGATAGCTTTAAAACTGAGAGACTAGTTTGCGTAGAAACAGACAGACGAACAGACAGACGGACGGACAAAGCTCAATCGACTCAGCTCGTCACCCTGATCAAGAATATATATAGTTTATAGGGTCGGAAATGAATATTTCTATGCGTTGCAAACTTCTGGGCAAAATTATAATACCCTTTGCAAGGGTATAAAAATTAGAAAGGTCGCCAGATAAATACAAACTAATATTTATGAGAATATAATGTAATCATTAGATCTTCGTAAAAAATACGAAATATGAAGGATATATAATTTTTCTTTAAATGCGATGTATCGGTATACCGAATTAAAAATGCGGGTGTACCGTATTGAAACCGAAATTAATTGAAAACCGAAATGGAACCTTTAACCGAAACATTCATTTCGGGACGTACCGAAATTCGTTTCAGTATTATGCCCTGATTCAAATGCAAATATTTAATGGAATGCTTTATATATGTAAGGTAAAATTGGCTATACAGCTTCTCCAACGGGGCCAAGCCAAGCTTCTCTCAATCTCTTGGCGTGTGTGCTTTAAATTTTCGCACAAGAGAAAGGGACCTACAGTTTAACGCCCATCCGAACGGCAAAGTTTGAGAAATTGCTTTTTCATGGCTAGTTACTTCACAGCTGGCGCCAATAGCTGGGTGAAGGTGACCGTATGTGTAAAAGCTAGTTTCTAAAGAAAGAAAAAAACTTTTATTATTAGATGTTCAGAGGCGGGATCGAACCCACGACCTCCCGCCCAGCAGTCCAGCACACTAACCACTGGGCCACAGACGGCCACGAATGCTTTATATGTTCCGTTTAAACAACCGAAAATTATGTTGACTCAGTCGGTTTATTTAAAAATCAGCGTTTACAGACATTAAAACGTCTTGGTTTTTAGCGACTTGATCTGTATAAATCTAAATGTTTGGTTATACCGGCTTGAAATCATCCTTTAATAAATATGCCTCGAAAGTGCTTAAGCCCACCGGACAGCACACTCCAATGTTTATGAGAGAGACCATTAAACAATCTGATCAATCGGCATATGATGGGTTCTTGGGAGTCAAATGAACAATTCGGTCCAATCGTGGGTATCATATTCTATTTTTCATCAGCCCAATATTGTTGAACTGTGTAATTAAAATATAAGGGATATATAATTTGGACGATTGTATTTCACAACAAATTAAAAATATAGTTTTTTAAATTGTTGGTGCTATAAATTTTTACAATTTTGAGCTAATGTAAATAGTATTAAAAATCAATACGAAAATGCTTCCATCCAATAGCTGCTATTTCACAACTATCACAAACTATCGCGAGGAATACAGAACACAAAAACTAAAACGGTTCGAAATTGTCGCGGAAATACTTTTGAAAAGTGGAATTGAGAACAAGATTGTTAGAAAGGGTCTAGCCCGATAAGGGAAGGGTGCGGCTTAAAGTCTGAGATTTGAAATTTCCTTTATATGTAGTAGGATTATTATTTGTTGTTGGGGAAGTGGTGCACCGCGACCAATTTTGGTCTATTGTGCCCCTATAGTAGGGTCATTTTGACGCCATGTCCTTGAGATATCCTCAAAAGTGCTTTTTTATAAGGTTTTTTTTATAAGTAAACCCTCGGGAGCCAGAGTAGCTAGAGACATAAAATAAGTTGCTAGTGATAGAGAATTGATCAAAGATTTTGAAAATTGGAAAATTAGTGACATACACTGAAAACATTTTTTGGTATAATTAAAAGAAAATTTGATTATGATGGTTTTGGCAGTTCGCCTTGGAGAGCCACCTTAAAACTTTTCCTGAAATTTCCTCTAACCTTAAAGTACTTGAAAGTTTAAAAAAAAATTAAAAATTTGCTTCATAAAGAAAAATTAAAAAATATGATTTTTGCTATAATTAAAAGAACAATATTATCTGATAGTTTTGCTAGTTCGCGTTGGACCGCCACCTTAAAACTTTTCCTGGAATTTCCTCCAACCTTAAAGCCAATTACCTGAAAGTTTAAAACAAAATCGAAGATACGCTTCATAAAGAAAAACTCAAAAATATATATATACTCTGATTAAAACTTTATATCATATTAATTAATTAATTATTTCACAGTACAACACTAAAAAAACCCGGCATAAGACCCTTCAGTTATGATATAAGGGACCTCTGTAAGCATCACTTCATACTTAGTCTTTCAAATGAAGCCTTGGTTCGCGTTTTATGGGTACTTTTGTACTAAATTGATTAGATTATAGATGTCAAGTTGACATCTATTGGCGGTCCAACGCGTTTAAAGTATTCTCGGTGTCAGTGTCTCAAAACTCGGTTATTGTATTAACATAATACTTATATTACCTGCTTTCAAGCGGATTTGCACAATTTGGTCAAAATCGGACGACTATGTCTTATAGATGCCATAGGAACCATAGGTCGAAAAATGGGTTTAAGATAGAAAAATGTTTGACTTTACTGCTAGCGTTCTTAACCTTCGATATTTCACAGCATTTGCAACTTCAAACTTCGTGACAGACAAAGTTAGTTTAGCCCTCTCGTTTCTTGATTGTTGGTTTATATTAGATGATTGGTGCACACACCTGTTCTCACCTGGTGTCACATACATTCTGTGACACTGGGTGGCACGTTTGTGGCAACAATTATTTGAACAGCTGATTCAATGAGGTAGGTCATTTGAACCATTATTTCCTGTGACATGCATAGCGAGAAAGGAGGCAGAGCTAGTGGAGTGTTATGTTTGCTAGGAAGCATAAATGTCTGTCGTCCTAGCAAGACTGCAAACAACATTATTTTTTCCACTTAACATTGTGCAGTTCTATGGCAAAATAAAACAGATTTTAAAATAAAAAAATATGTAATTCAAATATATTACCATAGATGCAGAGCTGTCCATGTTTTCAATCGACATCATTGGCTGAAGAAACGACATTTCATCAAAATATGGAAAGCTTGGCTTTTTTGCTGACCCACTCTGGCCTCGCTTTACCGTCATGCTTGCCTTTAATGCAGTCTGCAAAAAGTGAATAACAATTAAATTACCTGCGGGCAGCGTTTGTATTGAATTGTATACTCACACGAAATGTGTTTCGCAAACTGTTCCATTTGTCCAGAACGTCTTTCTTGGTGACGCCAAGCTGATTTGCTATGTTGCCCCGGCTTGACTCCCTGGCTTCACGATTCTTATAATTGGAACTGGTCACATTCCAGAGGCATTCAGACACCTTTACCGATTTAATAAGCTTGGTGATCAACTCGGCATTCCACTCTATGGCCACACGGCGATTGCGTTTTACAATTTTCGACTTTTCCATTGTTATCTTTTTGTGATTGTTCTCAGAATTGTTTTGTTTATGTTTTTGTGGATTTGGCTCACTGCTCACGAACTCGTGTTCACTTTTTTGCACTAATGTAAACACTTTTGACTTGCGAGTACTTTTACCACAGATTGCCACAAAGATGGCCACAACAATTGTTTTGTGTGAATGGCAAATTATTATGCGCGAGGTATTCGTGCAACTTATTTTTACGGCAATGCAAGAAGTAAAACAATTTATAAATGCTTTTCTCTGCACTTTGCAGAGCTGTTGTTGTATCATAAAAAAACTCTTACAGATCTGTTCCAGTTAGTAGAAACTAAAGCTTTGATACGAATTTCCTAAATTGATTAAGAGAAAAGAGAGCATGCACCACATTTGAATTCACTTTGCAATTTTCTTAAGCTGAATTTTGCCTGGTCTCCCTAAAAAAAAAAAAAAGACGAATTTTTCGAGCTAGTTCATTTCATGCGTCTGTTAAAGACGAATTATTGGAACTAGTTCATTTCATGCGTCTTTTTTTTTAGTGAGACCAGGCAAAATTCAGCTTAAGAAGTTGGCGGGCTAATTCAAATAAAATAAAAGACTGAAAACAATAAAAACAAACAAAACAAATATATAATGCACAAGTGTGTGTATGTGTGTATAGGAGACGCAAGAGGAAGTCGAGGGTCTTATCTTATTGGTTTCGGATGCATTTGCTCTATGTTGGGAACACGTATAGAAACTTGTGTAATTGAATTCCTATCAAACAATTTTATTTGCATCCGATTACTGATTTGGTTAGATTTGAAGAGATGAAATGAATTTAAAAGAATAATTAAAGTTTTTTGATTTAAAAACAAATTCCCTCTATTTTTTCGCCCACAACATTAAACTATATGTCACATAATCTAACAAATGAGAAACCAATAAAAAAATGAAAATTCTTAAATTGTTCAATATTAATAAAATGCACTTAATGAAAAGAAAAAAAATGAATTCATTTATATTTGAAGTTTTTTGTGTATTTTGTACTATTTTGCGAGGAGAATCCTAATGCTAGATGTTACAAAAGCTAAGGAAAGGAAAACGAAAGCAATTAACCTTTGAGCTTATCCTAACCATATCAAGGAAAATGCCTTACTTAACTTAAAAAAAACATTTAAAACAAAACATTTCAGACATCCTCTTCAGTCTATGGAAATGGCCAATAGTGCATCATTAAAGGGATACGATCTATCACCAAGTCTAAAAAAAAATGATTATGAAGTTGTGCAAATGTATGTAACAGGAAGAGGGAAACATTACCCTTTCCTAAAGAAGTATATATGTATCTATTCTTGATTAGCATCAACAGCTTAGTCAATATAGCCATTTCCGTTTTTCCCCCCCCCCCCCCTCTCTTTTTCCCCCCCCCCCTCCGTCAGTCTTAAAGCTATCGTAACCAAACTTTGCACGAAAACTTTTAGTACTCTATTTTTTTCCTTTGTTCTTTTGTATAAATTGAGGCAGCTCCTTAAGCTTAGTACTTAGATAAGCTAAATCGATTCCGATGGGTGTCAAAAAGGGTGCCGAAATGCTTTTATAAAAGTCCGACTGGACAACGATGAGTCGACCGTAGACAAACTCAAATTTCAGTTCATACCCATGGGAAAGCTCGTAGTATACAAACGGTTATTTAACCGTCATTTAACGGTTATTTATTTATGTATTTATTATTTTATACAAATAATGTCAGAAGAACGAAAAAACAAGTATTATTAATAATTTAATTTTATCATTTATATGTAATGTAATGTTTATACACTCATCGAATTTTAATTAAAGCCACCTATATTTTGAGCAGTAAAAAATGTTTGAAACATGTTCTAAAGTTTTGTTTGACAAAAATTGTTAAAACGTGCTTAATTTAAGGTAAACCAGCAATATCAAATAATTACATTAAAGTAAAGTAAAAAAGTTCAATTTTTACTGCGAAATTTAATTAAAACCTGTATTAAAAAAAGATGCAAAATAAGGATAATAAAAACGAGAGCGTAAGTTAAAGTCGGCTCTAACCGACTTCGATATACCCGTTACTCATAAAAAAACATATTTAACAGTGCTCCTGCGTTCCTTAGTGTGACCATCCGAAAAGTATGCAACATTTTTTTGGGTGGGAGTAGTGGTAGCGGGGGGGCTTGGTTCACTTTTTTGCTCATAACTTGAGAATCCTTATCATTTCTTCTGCGAATCGATTCACTTGGCTAATTACTAACTATCTCTAGAAGAGACAAATCGTCAATCTTTAAAACTGTATAACGTTTTTTCCAAATTGCGGGGGCGGGAGGGGGCGTGCATGTCAAACCTCTATCTCTTACCATCTCTGAGATCTAGGTGTTCATACAGACGGACGGACGGACGGACGGACGGACAGACGGACAAGGCTAAATCGACTCGGCTGTTGATGCTGATCAAGAATATATATACTTTATATGGTCGGAAATGATTCCTTCTGCCTGTTACATACATTATCACGACTTTAGTATACCCTTTTTACTCTACGAGTAACTGGTATAATCAATAAATAATGGATTTAACCTGCAGGCTTATTTTTGAGCTTAAAAATGCCTAAACGGGTGGGGCTAATCTTGAATTCCATCTCCGAATCCGGTATTTTGGTCCCTTCCACAGTAACAGCTTTTCGCTTGTCCTAGTCGAGTTGAAATTTCGTCCGCCAGCTTAAAAACTCGACGTGCAAGGTTACCACACATGTTCTGAATTGGATTCATGTCTGAAAAACGCGCTGGCCATTCAAGAAGCTTAATTTTCTGTTCATTGAACCACTTACGAATGGCCCTTGACACGTGTATGGCGGCATTATATTGCTAAAAGATTGTATCCGTGGCCTCTCTTGATCCAAAAAGGCTACTAAGAGTTCATATAATGAGTTCAAGTAACCTTCTGAGTTCATGCGACCTGTAATCTTGATGAAAATGAAGACTAAGCCTGCATTGACAAACATCTAATAAATAAGCCAGAAGGGATATTACGAAACGTCGAATGTCTTCGAGGGAGGAGCTTACAAATGTGGTACTCTCAGATGAGAGAAGGGTTAACTTGAATGGGTCAGATGGTTTTAGTTACTAAAGGCACGAAAATAAGGAGTCTGAGCGCATTTTGACCTCCCAAAACTGTATTAGCGGCTTTGTGATGTTTTAGGACGCTTTTAGCTATCACAATCTGACCCCAATATGCTAGATTAGAGGTCGCAGGAATACAGGTTGCTATTTAATCTTATTGGTTAAAATGTTAATTTACTTTTTGGAGCAAGAGCCGGACCCGGACGCCATCTTTTGGCAACATAATGCGCCCATACACGTTTTAAGGGCCAGTCGTAATTCAATTGAAAACATGTGTGGTAACCCTGCACGTCGTGCTTATGCTGGCGGAAGGAAGTTCAACCCGACTGAAGAGCTTCGAAAGGCTGGTACTGAGAAATTGGCCAAAATACCGGATTCAGAGCTCAAAATCATGACTAGCGCGATCTGGTTAGGTATTTTCGAGCTTATAAATAAGCTTGGAGGTTAAAACCATTATATATTGATTTTTTATTATCCTTATTCTGTATCCTTTTTATTTTTTTTTAAAGACTGGCTTTAATTAAATTTCGCAGTAAAAATTGAACTTTTTTATAAAAATTGCAGAAGACATGCTTTAACTTTAATATAATTATTTGATATTGCTGGTTTACCTTAAATAAAGCACGTTTTTACAATTTTTGTCAAACAAAATTTTAGAACATGTTTCAAACATTTTTTACTGAACAAAATATAGGTGGCTTTAATTAAATTTCGATGAGTGTATAATGATCATGTCCCAAGTCATATCATTGGACATTCGCCAGGGTTATTTTATCTGGTTTCCGCTAAAAGCTAGATTTCCTATCGATATGCTATCGAACAGCTTTTTATACTCTGTACCAAAAGTACACAAGTATAGTAAGTTTGTGCAAAAGTATGTAACAGGGGGAGTAAATCATTTCCGACCCTATATAGTATATGTATTCTAGATCAGCATCAACAGCCGAGTCGATGTAGCCATTCTGCTACTGTAGATACAGAGTATATTACAGTCGGGCTTGCCCAACTTAATAATAGTTAATAAATTAATACCAAAGAGCTGTTTAATGAGGACCAGGAAAAAATAATTAATTGCATCTTCCTCTGCACGGGTATTTCAGTAAGCAGTTCAAGTTAGTGAGGAAAGCAGCCTCAAAGATTTTGTAGACTTAACGTTTTTAATTGACCGATGAACAGGACTTGCCCAGGAGCATGTGCGCCTGTTGTCTAGAGGACTTAACTACGGCCATGGAATTCCAAGAACGTTGCTTAAAAGCCCATAATCAGCGATAAGCTGGATCCTCTGATCAATGAAGATCACATAAAAAATAAAGATGCATCTTTTGAAGTGGCTCTAAATAAGGAAATCGAACATTCCCTTCCTTTACTTACTGAACAAAGCTTCACATGCCTACTAAAACTCAGAAAAAACGTAGTACAGTGGTGCCCAAACTCACATTATCAAGCTTTGCGCTTGTGTGCGTAGCAGCGAAACACGAAGTAAACGTCATGACATGATGCAACAAAGAAGAGAGACGCTTTCTGAGAGCACTGTCAGCTCGCTTCTGAAAATTTTAGTGTGCAGTTACAACTCACAGGATGTGTGATCGCCCGCATTTCTTCTGTTTTAATAACTTCTAAATAGGTCATTTCTTTGTCCTAGCACAGCATTTAACGTCTCCACATGTAGTCGATCTGTGGTTTTGGTTTTAACCAAATTTGCTTGGCCCTAAATACCCTCTCTAGTTCCGCATTCGACCATGGTAAGAGAGCAGAGTCAGGGTGAAAGCTACCAGATCCGAAGAAGGGTTGTTACCTGAGCTGTTCGATAATATTTACTTGGACCAAAATTTTAAGGTTTTTCATCATTTCCCTATTTTATTGTGGATGTTGGCATATGAAAATGCGTAATCGTTTTTAAAATAGCATAATGGTCCGGAACTTAAATAAATCCAATTATTTGTAGTGGGATTTTTTTGATTCGAGACGTTAACCTAGAATCGATTTAAAAAACAGCAAATATAACATTGTTTAGCTTTGTGACACTTTTCGAACGGAAGCTTCCACTGCAAAATATTTTATTTCCTGACTAAAACGTGATTTGTTTTGCATATTTTTGACGACATGTGCCGCGAATTTGATCCACTTCGGTTGCTGCCCGACTCATCGCGCAATCAGTTTTTAAATCTGGCTGCGTAGCCAGCCATCGGAATTTTTGTTTGTAAACGTCTTTAGGCATTTTAATCAATGAGTGACTTCTGCAAATTACGCTTCGATATGCTTGCGATTACATACGATATCGATTAAAGTTTGCATAAAAGAGATGCCACATAGTTTGTTAAAAATCAATTTAAAATTATTTAATTGGATCTAATGGAAAAATTTAATGGATCTAAAAAAGTCCAGATTTACGGTAGGAACTACGTTGTTGACATTTTTTCCGGCTGAAGCAGTTAAAAACAGGATAGATCTATCCGGAAAAAGGCTAAATTGGCAACACTGAAGACGACAAACAAACAAACAATTGGCCCGTAAAAGTAGAAGCAACCGTCGTGAGAGAGCAATCCGCTGAGCTTGCTATTTATAGAACACACGTAATCTCTCAATCTATGCGTGTGTCGGCTGCGATGCCGGCAGAATTATAAGTTCCTATCCCATGGGATAGGATTTTGGCGTTTTGGGCACCACTGATTTAAATCCACAAAACTTTAATTTGCTCTTATTGACATTTTATTGTTTACTTCAATTTGACAAAGACAAACGACGGCACAATAAATAAATTGAACACTGGAAACCCACTAGCAATTTTGTGTAGCTGATCCAAAAATTGAACATTACAACAATATATGAACAAAAACGTGTGACAGGTGGTTGAGTAAATCAGTTTTTGAAATATTTGTATATAGGGAATGCTGTCACCGTTGGCTTGGCACATATAGACATGTCGTTTGGCACATACATAAACATAATGGAACGGGGTCTTCAGTAAAATACTTCGACTAAAAGATTTTGGTACAACCAGATGTAACATGAGAACATGGGCAAAGCTGCTCAGTAGATGCAAGTGTAAGGCGAGCAAGCAAAATGTATTTCCTTATTTTCCACTTCAACAAATGCCAGCCTTGGGGAAGTTAGCTGCATCGCCGGCTCCATTGCCGCAGTTACCACCTGTTTAGATCGAGGAGAGATTTATTCAATCCGAAGTGGGTGTAAGCTAGTTCCCCGACTTACCGCCACAACGCGCAAAGGCACCTGGTGGTCCATAGCTCAGCTTCTGAATGGTACACTTCTCTATGGGTCCACTTGGTCGGCAGTAGGATGTGTAACGTGCCCAGGGCAAGGGTTCTTTGGGTGGTATGCAATTTGGCAAATAACTCAACTTGTAGGTGGTGCAATTCTCCATGGGACCCTCGTTGCGACAGAAACCCATGCGCGGCTTGACAGCCGCTGGTCTGGGAAAGTTGGTCACATCCACCGGCATATATGACAATTTATTGACCGTACAACGTTCCATGGCACCGCTCGGACGACAAAAGGTTGTGGTGGGCATAATGGGGGCACGTCGCACATGCGGCTTGGGCACAAAGTCGTGCTTCTGTGTGGTCATGGCATACATGGGTCCGTCAAAACGCAAACCGTTCTCCATGGGACGTATGGCGCGAGTACGTTCCGTACAATTGGGCTGATATGATAGCTAAACGATGGTGATGGACGGTAGTTGTGGATGAGCAGAGATATACAGACAAGTGATTTTTTTTTCGAAATCGATTTATGAAAATCTAGCCCTTAATTTAGGATCTGCCCTTAATTAAAGGAAATTTTCCTAGATCAACACGAAAAAAAAATCTTCACTAAAATATAATTTTGAAATGAGAAATATAAAAGCAAGTTTTAAATGATAAGAAAAATACTGCTAAGTTTTGAAAATGGTTGAGTTTCATCCTTTGTGCCAGAGGTTCTAACAGCCCATGACCTACACAGAAAAAAAGGTTTTGTTGATGATCCATTGGATGATTTTGGTATCCATTTGAACTGGATAGTTTTAATGTTAATTATATTTATTTAGTGTTAAATTGATCTGCAATTTTTATCCAATGGATATGAAAAATATATATTACAATACAAGCTGTCCCTGCTCACGTTTTAAATACAAAACGAAGAAGAGAAGCTTACATTACAATGGCCATCTATAAAATCTTCATAATTATCTGAGCTGCTCAAATTTTTCAAATTTACCGTTTTTAAGGACCTTTCGATCTTCAGCTATTTACTATTTTTATCTTTACTATTTATAATCTAAACTCATACGCCAGTTGAGTAATTTTCGCCATTTTTTAGAACTTTTGATCTTTATCAACCGTCTATTTACCTGCTTTCATAATAATCAAAACAAAATATACCTACAAGTTTTTCAAAATGTCTAGATTTTTGACCGTTTGATCTCACGTCCTATTTATCCGTATATTTACCGGTATATTTACCCGTCTATTTACCCATCTTTTTACCCGTCTTTACGACAATCTAAACTCAGTGAATTTTGCACTTTTCGAGATATTTTGGACCCGAATATTTACCCGTCTTCATAACAACCTAAGAACATTATAAATTTTAAAAATTTCGCCATTTTTTTTTAACCGATTGATCTAAGCCTCTTATATACCCGTTGACAATTGTCAATTACACTAGTTTACAAAATAATAAAAATTTTGAGATCCCTAACGTTTGGTAACAATTTATCTCATATCTTATCATTTTTTTTTTTCAAAATATAGATTTTAGGTGCATTGATATTCACCACGTCACACCTGTCACAAAAAAATGTATTTTACTCCCTGCACCAATTTATCTCATCTCTTTTTTTTTTTAAATATAGATTTTAGGTGCGATATTCCCCACGAAAAAAATTGTGTAATATTTATTTTTTTGCTGGTCACCAAAGATTTAGCTATTTAAAATACAACGCCATATAATTTATTAAAATCCGTTGAACAATATAGAAGTTATTGGCATTTAAGTAATAAATTGAAGGTTTCAAGTTCATGCAAATTGACTTAGTTTGATTGTTTTCTGTTTGTCGTAGGAGGCATAGTTAGCATTCAAAATATTCTATTTAAGGGCTACTATGACCTGCCAAATTGGTTTTGTGCCTGGTTAAAATTTTTTGTGATTGACTTCGGTTAAAAAATTAGTGCAAATTAGGCAGGAGCAAATTGTCATAACGAGATTGTCGATTTTGTTCTGCACAAAACGTATTGAATAACCCACCTTCTCTGGAAAATTACGCCCAGAAACCATGGTTCTAATATGAATTCCTCCATTCAACTTGATCTAGGTAAACTCAAACTTAAACTCTTAAACTTTTTTTTCGTAGAAGTGCGATTTCTAAGTAGAATAAATAAAAAGGGGTTTTCAGTCTTGTTGGAAAAGACAAAATCCTTAAATGTTTTTATTATTTGAGGTCGATTTGCGCGGGCAAGGAATTCATTTTAGACCCCTGGTTTCTTGGTAAGATTTTCTCACATATACCTTATTTTCTTCGTAGAAGTGCGATTTCCAAGTAGAATAAATCAAAAATCTTTTTTTTCAGTCCTGTTCGAAAAGAAAAATCCTTAAAAATTCCGGCTAGGAATTCATTTTAAATCCATGGGTTTTTGATGAAATTTTCTTAGAATTTTCCATAGATTTTGCTTTTGCTATTCGCTTTTGTTGATTTTTTTTGCCTATACAAATCGAACCCCCAAAACTATAATCTAATTTCAGAAAATTAAATCATTTAAATCTTAACGTTATCCTACTAGAAAGATAAGATATAACGGCCACTAGAAATGGTCATTTGGTGAGGACTTTCCTTAAAAACTTTTCAGTTTTCTTAAGCTTTAAGGCCTATACTCAGATGAGATAAATTTTTAGTTTGGTACGTTATTTCACTAAATAGAAACAATTTCATACAAATAAGATGCCTTTTCAAACGTATTCAGATTTAAAGCTTAAAACTTCGGTACCAAACTAAAAGTTTATCTTTAAGCTTTAGATAATACCGATGTTTTCTCTACCCGATATACCAAATATCGATATTGAACATTATGATTTTTGATATTATCGAAAGCCTACTTCCAATTTTCCAGTTGAGAAATGCCAACCATTGGAAACGAATGAAATGAAATCTAACGAAGTTTTGTGTCCCTGTCGGCTTTTTCGAGCGTTTTGCTAACCAACAGAAGACATAATCTATAGAGTGATAGCACAGTATTTTTTTTATGCTAACTGAGGAGAAGTGCCGAGAAATTAGTGGTAATAGGGCAATAACGGTTCTAATTGTTTCATTCAACTATAGATTTTGAGCTTGATCAGATTTGGTCAGAAGCTTTTACAACACCTTCGCATCAAAAGCTTTATCATGGTAGTTTTTCGGAACAAGTTTTTAGTTATTTGGACGCAGGGAAGGATTTTTCGGATCGTTTGACAGTTGATTTCTCGGAAAAATTGGTCTGATCGATAAAGTATTAATGAAGTTTTATTTTAAATTTAAAAAATAAAAAATTTTATGGAAGGTGAGAAGAATATCAGTGGTAAATAGATCGTGGCCAGGTGTAGCCCAGCGGTTACAGTGCTGGCCTGCTGTGTGGGAGGTCGTGGGTTCGATTACGAATGGAATCCACTTGGCATTCAGCAATTGCTTACAAAAAAGGTATTTGAAAATGGGCCCAATTTACATATCTGACGAAGAAAGGAACTAGGATTTTGTCTCTTTCAAATTTTTAGCTAGAATTAGTACATACTCAGTAGTCCGAGAATTTTAGAGTATTGTGAAAAGTCACAACCTCGACAGCAGCACGAACTTGTAGACCCCTAATGTACTGTAGGGTGAAGTCTTACCGTAGTAAGAAAACAGATTGGTTGATAAGGACAACTACTTGAAGGAAGGAAGGAGGAATAATGAAGGGGAGAAACAGGAAGCAGGAATGAAGAAAGACAGAGGTAGTTAAAAAGGAGGAAAGGAAAATGGACGAATGAAGGATGTTAGAAAGAAGTTAAAAGGACAGAAAATGGAAATTAAAAGGGAGAAGAAAGGACGAGGAAAGAAAGGAAAGGAAAGAAGGAAGAAAGACTCCAGAAGAAAAGAAGCAAGAAAAATCTAAGGAAGGAAGGAAATGGGGGAGAATAAATAGTTTTTGAAGTTAAATTGAATATAAAAACAGTCAAGAGAGGAGCGGCAATGATATGTTGCATTGCTGAAACGAATGACGTGAGGTGCTCCCTACCAGCGCTTGATATCGTACAGGAAAATAATCTCCTGTCCAAAGTTGGATTAAAAAGTTCAGTAAACTGAACCGAACGGAACAATTTTTCTTTGTGGTTTTCAGTTCGGACCAGCATTGGCCTGCGGTTAGGTTAATCAGCTGGAATTAGAGGTTCGGTTACGGTTTGATTCGGTTCGGAACCAGATTGCATCCCTGATTTAAGACTCACTACAAATATTAACTAAACCCTTATTCGCTTTGAACTTAAAACCAAGGTTCACCGACCTTAAGAGCCCGCTCCGTGTTTTTTTACTCAACATTTTAAGTCGATTCTAACCTCGGAGTGAACTCCCTTCAGCACCATTTATGACCCCTTCAGAGTCTTGGACTTTTCTTACCTTTTGAATTGTGCACCTTTCTAGAGGTCCAGTGGGTCTGCAGAAAGTATCCCTAGGCAAGACAGGTAGTGGCTTGGTGCGCGATGCATCCACTGGCATGTAGCTCAACTTGTACACGGTTGTCCCGGCTGCGGGATCATTGCCTATAAAACGTAGATTCGACACTGGCATTACGGGAGCCGTTCGGCCCGCATTGCAATTGGGCATGTAGCTCAGATTGTAGGTGGTGCACAGATTCTGATAGCGCGGCGGCACGCAGCGTATCTTATCCGCCCAGGGAGTGGGCTCTTTGGCCGGCAGACAGACTGGCATATACGATAGCTTCTGTATGGTGCAGCGTTCCAGGGGACCGGCTGGCTTGCAGTAGTGCGACCCCTGCGTCATGGGCTTCGGTGGCGGGTTCTGACACACATCTATGGGCATGTAGCTCAATTTGTTAATGGTGCAGCGCTCCATGGGCGCCGATGAAGTACAAATGGCCCCGCGGGGCTTGCACGGTTCACGCTTCACCACGCCCTTGGGCACATAGTCGTGCTTCTGTGAGGTCATGGCATAGATGGGTCCCTCAAAACGCAATCCACTCTCCATGGGCCGAATGGCCGGGGTACGTTGAGCCGGACAGGGTGGCATATATGACAATTTCTGTACAGTGCACTTCTCCAGCGGAGCGGTCGAGGCTCGTATCTGGGAGCAGGGCATTATGGGGCGGGCGCGTATATTGTCCCCGCAGTTGGCGTAGTAAGATCTCCGATATATGGTATCCGTATCCAGTGGCGCAGTCGAGCGCATAAAATTTGACACTGGCCTGATGGGCATGGTGCGTGCCGGCTGCTGATAGCAACACCCAGCATAGTCACCGCAATCACATGGCGGACACGAGGCACCGGGCGAACAGGGAGTAAAATCAACCGCACCCTGGCAGGGATCAGCACAAACGTTGTTGCAATCACCCGACATGCTGAGATGGATAAAATGAGGATAAAGTTCTGGATTTTAAATGGGGGTTTCACCGAACAACCTGATGGTGTGTTTGAGTTTATTAACGGTCAATCAAATCGCGATCCTTCAATAAAATGGAATATTACACAAAACTTGGCAATTGGCTAAGGAAATAATTTTGTTTGCTCCGGACACAGAATAATTACAGTATACTTAACACATTCGAAATGACTACAAAAAAATAAAACAATTTTGCTTCGACACACAACGACGACTGATTTCACAATGTGTTCTGTTAAGGCCGGGTTGTGTTAATGTCTCGAAGGGGACAATTGATGTTGGATGCATAGCCTACGATGTGAGACAATTTTGTAGCAAAGGCGACATATTTAAGTTCTTTACAATGATAGTTTAACAAAAACTTTAAAACATAATATTGAGGCAGTATTTAAATTACGACAAAAGTATCAATGAAGCCGTTATTTTAAATATAAATATTTAATTTCTTCTTCTAAAGGAGATGAAAATGTAAAGAAATATTAAGTTTCTTTTAAACTTTCGGCTTTGTGGTTCTTAGCTTAGTCCAGCAAAAAGAGCCGTCCTTCAAAAATTCTCAAAAAATATATCGCTCACTTACTTCAAGACTGGCATTTCTTAAAAAATACGATTTTTGACTTAATGATGCAGAAATGTTTGTTGTATTGGGTACAATTTTGTATAAAATTTTCATATTGATATCTCTTATACTTTCCATGTGAGATGTGAATAAGTCGCAGTATCATTTTATAGGTTCATTTTCATGTTAATGCAAGAACGTCTTATATCAGTTATCCTGCAGTCGATATTGCTCAAATATACTTCGGCTTTCAGTTAAAACATCATATATTCTAGTTTTATTTATAAGCATTTTAAATTTATTGAAAATTGAGGAAGTTATAGCCCATTCGGGCACATCATGCCAGAAAATAGCTTGGAATGGCCCCATATATTTGCATTTTAAATACAATTGTGATACACCATTTTAAATATTTAAAAAGATTATTTAAATCTGATGCCAATCAAAACTGAGTTTACTCATAGGGGGCACTAATGTTAAAGCAAACATAAATATGTTAGTATACTCAAAAAAAAATACTAGATTGTCAATGTGTTCTCAGAAAAACTTCGTCAAACGGTATCCAAATTCATTGGGACAACAACCGTTCAACGGATAATTAAGTGGGCTTTTGTAATAAAAATGAGGGGAAAACTAGCATAGAATAAAATAGTTAAACCAGTAATGCCCAAGGTACAAATATCCCCAAAAAACTTGAAAATGCCTGATCTGTACCATCGCGTTAAATTAGTCAAACCATTGATTAAATTGTATTAGATTCCTCTCGACGCTATCGAAAATGATAAGGTTATGAACAATCAGACGGTCCATTCATTGAATTCATATCTATTGAATTGAGGTAAAATAGCATAAATAAATAGCAATAGTAAAAAGCAAAAGTCGGTTTTTGGGCAATAACTTCAGATTTTAGGGGTGTTAGGAGAAAACCAATTTTGAGGAAATGTATTACTACTATGTACTAGGTCCCGTGAAAAATCCGTACGTTGCCGATTCCTTTTTGTAACACTGTTATTATTATTTGTTGTTGGGGAAATATTGTGCCCCCTACTGAGTTTACAACTACCCTAGCAGACCTATTTCCCGTAAAAGGATCAAGATTTTTGTGGGTTCTAAGTTACTGATATTGCTTGGGAGTAGAATGTGTTTGGGTTTCCTCTTGGAGGCAAGGAGTCGTTCTTGAAACGTTTGTGAGGAGGCGGCTCGTCGTTCCCAAATTCTTCCGCAGGAGCTTGGTAAATTCCCCGTGGTGGGGTCTTGCGCACTGCTGCTCGTTTCGCATCTCTAACGAAGCCTACACGCTTCCGGTCCATCTCTAACGAAGCCTACACGCTTCCGGTCCATCTGCCTCTAATCAAACTGCCCTGCGACAGCGGTTGCTTTTATATGTTAATGGGTTACTTTCCGACATGAGAAGGTCTTCTATTTTGAGCTTCCAAGGCTACTTAGAACAGGTGGTCGCCACTTGCATGGGAATTGGTTGGTACTTATAGCAGGCGATAATACAATTGCCTCGTCGGTGCACTGCAGCGTGACACCCGCTGGCTGTGCGAGAATGCTTAATAGTGGGGTAAACCCACTTATTCGCAGCTAACGTTTAAAAGAAGGATATTCGGTATCTGCAACCTGCGACCCGTCCGATGGCCTAACAACAAACCATCTCACAAGCTCTTCGGGATTCAGAGTACATATATTTAAGAAATAAGAAACAATTATTTTCCCCCCACTGGTTTCGACTTTTTATACACTTGAAAAGTGTGTTATAATTTTGCCCAAAAGTTTGTAACGTATAGATGGCATGATCAGCATGACGAGCTGAGTCGATTAAACTTTGTCCGTCTGTCTGTTTCTACGCGAACTAGTCCCTCACTTTTGGAGCTATCGAGCTGAAACTTTGCACAGAGTCTTCTTTTTACTGCACGCTGCTAATATGTCGGAACCGACCGGATCGGATGACTACTTCTTGTAGCTGCCATACAAATGTTCGTTCGGAAAATGGGTTTTAGTGAGAAAAACTGTTTTGTTCTTAATATTACCGCTCACACGGTCATAAGAAATATTGAATGTTTTTAAGCTGATCTGCGAAGTTTGGTCGAAGTCGCTAACCGTTGAGACAAGCTTTTTGAAGTGTATCAGAACTTCGGTACAGACGAAGTTAGCTTTGCCTTTCTCGTTTTGCTCTGGTTCAGGATTGTGCGGAAAAAAATGTTCAGTTCAGTTAAAAATTATACGGTTGCGGTTTTATTCCCTGGTTTTTAAAGCTCTTAGTTTAATTCAAACATGAAAATCATTACAATTCAATAAAGACCTAAAGTTTTCCATTGCCAGAAACTGAAAATACATCAAATTTGCATTCCTAACCACAATATTTTTTTACTATGTATCACAGAGAAAACAAAATTGGCTACACGGCGCGTGTAAAAACGTCAAACCTAAGCGCAACGTATTTCGCCCTGTTAAATTGCACACGATGCGTGTAGAATTCAGAAAGCCACACGCGACGTGCAGAAAAGCGACACGCGGCGTGTAGAAATTAAAAATCTGAATGCAAATGTAGAAAAGTTAAATGCTGCGTGGGCAAAGGCAAAGCCTACACGACATTAGAAAATCAGCTCATTTCCATAAATAATTCTACATTTTTCATGCAGCAATCTGAATACCACACGGACGTTTAGGTTTTCTACATTAACGTTTGGATATTGAAACCCTACACGTGCGTTTGGAAATTCTACACGGAAAATGTAGCTCTGCATCAGTACTGAATTCTTATATTTTTCGTTTAGCAAGCTGGTTGTCACACGTGGCATGTGGGATTTCTTAATGTACGATTAGATTTACGAAATCTAAACGCTGCGTGTTGAATATCTACACAAATCGTGCGCAAAATTCTGTTGCCTGTATATAAATAGCGATTGCGTTGAATTAGAACTTGAGAATTACAAGCAAGCATATATTGGATATATTGGAACAGATTCAATGCAAGTAATGTTTTAGAGGCCTTGCCTTACACGCGTGACGTGGCGGAGACGTCTAAAACATCAGTCCAATCGTGTTTCAGTCCAAGGGGCCGGAAGTTCAAATCTACCAGAGTAAGTAAAAAATATAAATGTGTTAAAAAAAATTTAAAAGCTACACGAAAATGTAGAATTTCCACACGTTTCAACCGGGATCTTCAACCCATTGCTTTTCTGCACGCGAGTGTGGCTTTCTGAATTCTAAACGCCACGTGGCTTTCTAAATTCTTCACGGCGCGTGTAGCTGTTCTGCACGCCGCGTTCAGCATTCTCATTTCAACATGCGGCGTGCAGAAAAGCTACACAAAAGTAATGGGTGGAAAATCCCGGTCGAAACGTGTAGAAATTGTACAATTTCGTGTAGCTTTTGCACTTTTTTTCTCTGCAGAAAGTCAAGTTCAAAAATGTGGGTATATTATATATATGGTAGGCCAAATTCGACGGATCCATGTTTTATAAAAAAAAAAAACAAACAAAAACGCAATTTTTTTTTGATAGGCTCAACATTCCGGCCAGAATGACGTCGATTTCTTGGTGGACACTGTTTTCAGGTCTTTCAGGATCATTGGCTTGTTGAACCTTTGATTTCAAATAGCCCCACAAAAAGATGTCTGGAGGCGTCAAATGTGGTGAACGTTTTCTTAAGAAAATAGCCTTTACACATCCGGACACCTTCACCAGCTATTGTCGCCAGCTGTGAAGTAATCTAGCCATGAAAAAGCAAATTCTCAAACTTTGCAGTTCGTATTCGGCGTTAAACTGTAGGTCCCTTTCTTTTGTGCGAAAAATTTAAAGCACTCACGCCAAGAGATTGAGAGAAGCTTGGCTTGGCCCCGTTGGAGGAGCTGTATAGCCAATTTTACAGTAGTCATAATTATTTATTATTTTCCGAAAATATTTGAAACCAAGGTTGCAAGCCTCTAAAATGCTGCAGGGATTCGAACCCGTCGTAAAGTCTCAGGTTCGGCAAGCGAATTGGTTCCTGAACTTATCTAATCCAAGGGTATGTTTAGAATCTGGGCGGGATCTAATGCATTATGGTAACCATTGCCCTTCTTTTTGATGTTGGTGTCCACCGCTGATTTAGAATGTTGTCCGGTATGAGAAACCCAGAAACTTCGTCTCAAAATCGATCTACAGATTACAAGTTTTTGAACCTGCAAGAACTTGAACTACAATACGATTTGTGTTGATTCTCCACTCTTAACGCTCCAAAACCATCTCATGCATAAGTTAACAAGATCTTAATCAATTTATTATAAAATATTGTACACACATAGTGGTAGACCATTTCTAAACCATTTGAATCTGAAGTCGCCGTTTGTTGGCCTCACGTCGTTTCTTCTCGCGTTTGCGTCGTGTCTGGGTGGCTTCACGGAACAGCTGTACACCCTCACGCTGCTCCACCTCTGTTTGTAGCAGGGCCAGACCGTGCAGGTTCCAGCCAAGACAATCGCGTAGCTGTTGCACATCCCGCTTGAGCAGATCGATTATGTTTTGCAGCAAAGGTTTCATTGTCTTGGCTGCCGAAATGGGTTTCATGTGAACCTTAAACAGGAATATGGTAACACGGCAGAGCAGTTCTAGTTCATCGGGTCGTTGGTTAAGCAGCACCGGCAAACGTTCAAGCACCTCACAAACCGCCGAGAAGGGTAGCAGAAGCAGGGCTTCCTCTAGATCGGAGGCACGAATGCGCACCAAGGTGCTGAGAAGAAAATCAATGGGATTTTTGACTTGCAGAGCCAACATAAGGGGATGCAAGTCCGGCTTTTCATCAGCTTCCAGTTCAAATTGTTTGGATATCTCCAGACATTCCAATATAGACTCCGCGGCCTGCTCGGAGCCCACTGTTTTGCGGGAGGGCAGCTTGAGGCCCGGCAAGAGGGGTACTGTATTGTCTTCGCCTGTGGCAAGTTGCTCATTTTCCAGCTGCTCGCGTTCCTCCTCCTGCACATCTTTCAACACAATTGTCTCCTCCGTGCGCTCGTATAACCTTAAGGTGCGATCCGAGCCACAGGTGACCAAATAACGACCATTGGGCGACACTGACAGGCAGTACGCCTCTCCCACATGTCCGGGAAGGGTAAGGATTTTCTCAAATGAATCGCCATCCCATTGCTTGACTTTGCCATCCTTGCCACAGCTGAAGAACATGTGTGTACGAGGTATGAACTGCAGCGACATCACCGAATCGTCATGTGCAAAAATGGAGCGATGACAGTCTCCGAAATTAAGGCCCCAAATCTTGACATTGCGATCCGCCGAACCGGTGGCTATCAATGTGGAATCATAGGATATATCCAAACAGAGCACGGGCAATTTGTGACCATACAATGACAAGTAGAATTTGAAGGTATCCAGAAAGAAAATCTTAACGGTGGCATCTAGCAAGCCCACAGCCAGATACTTCATATCCGGACTGACGCCCACACAGAGCACCGTTTCCTCCAGCTTCAGCGTGTTCTTGTGCAGCAGTGACAGCACCTTAGTCTGGGCAGCTCCTTCTCCTGCATCGATCAATTCAAAAGTCCAGATCTTGATGGTTGTATCTCCACTGCCAGTGATGCAACCCTTCTGATCCGGTAACAAAGCAATGGACCACAGTTCACTTTCATGGGCTGGAATTTCTTCAACAATATCGGCTGCTCCCACATCCACAATCAGCAGTTTGCCGCTCTTCATGCCCAGAAGGACATACTTATCGCCGGGAACGAAACGCGAACAAAGGATGTAGTCCGTGGGCACAGTACGCAGGCATTGCATGGCATCACGATCCCAAAATTTAAAGGATTCACCCGCACCCGAACCAATGGCCATGGAATCGTTGCTAAAACACACCGAACGCACCTCCGACTGATGACCCAGACGTGTGAGAGATCGCAAGAGCTTTACGCTCGGCGCATCGGAAGCTTTGCGTGTCTTGATTGAAGCCTCCAGGGAATATAGGCACATGCTGTTATTGGCCAGACTCACCAAAACGCGCAGCTCTCCGTTTTGACCCAGCAAAACATCGATGGATTTGATTTTTTGCTTGGTGCGAAGGCTCTCCAGGCGCTTGATCTCATCGCTGAGTGATTGCTCCTGGGACAATGGCACCGCCTCATTCTCTGCCTCGGCTGCCTTCTTGGCCTTTTTGAGACGCTTGGCCAGCCGCTGTTTAACCTCCTCGGCTGTGCAGATGTAAAAGTTCTCAATGAGATCATTTGTGCCATGACAGCTCAATACACGTTCATTGGGATCAGCCACCAAGTTGACAGTGCGCCCCTTGCCCGCTCTTTGTATAATTCCGCAGTTGGTCACACTTAAAGGACTTATGGTGTCCTCTTCATCTATGGCCAGACCTTCTACAGCTGATTCCAAAGATTCGAGTGTGGCTGATTCCAGTTTCTTTAAACGATACACATTCATACCACTCTCACCCGCTCCGGCTACCATTAAATCACCCACAAAGGCCAAAGCCCATACCTCGGTGCGATTATCAACAATGGTCTTGAAGCAAAACTGCGTCTCCAGATTCCAGAATTTGATTTGTGTATCCTTCGAGCAGCTCACCACAATATTCTGCTCATCGACCACTCGTTGCAGGAAATGGGCATCTGTGATGGCCGCATTGTGGCCACTTAAGCGTTGACGACCCGCCTGTTCCACCACATCGACCACCACCAGTTCCGTGTCCAAGCCACCACTGACCAGGCGCATGCCTTGGGCATCATATCGCAAAATGCTTACAGCATTCTTGTGCAGGGCCAGCGAACAAATAGCATTGTAGTAGGTGTGAGAGCTAAGATCAAAGATTTGCACCGTACCATCTGCATAGCCAACGGCTATGTGCAAATGATCTGGTGAGACTCGCAAGGCTGTCACTTCAAACTTTTCCCGGCGCAGGGTCATCTTGCGATCGCCCAAACTAAACGAAAAGTTAGTATGAAGTTAATAAATTGAATATGTGTTGGCCACCACACTTACCGCAAATCCCACAGGATGACATTCTCAGCCGCCGGAGCAGCCACAAAACGACCCTCGCTTTGCAATAGCACAGCAAAATTTACATTACTTCGTCCTGAGGCTATTATGTTAAAGCTATCTATAGCTCTATAAGCTAAATATTGTTTTGTTAAACCCATTTTAGAACATTTAACAAGCGAAATACGTTAATTAAAATTACAAATCAACAGAAATTCAGATTTCACGTGTTCAGAGATGTGCCAACTTGTTGATTTGCTATCGATATTAGAGATGACAAAAATGTTTCTAGTAAAAATATTATATCAATATTTAACAGGAAGCGAAATGATAAAAATGATTTTAAAGCTAATTTTATAATGATGTAAATTACTAATCAAGATTGAAATGATTGTTGCAATTTCATGTATTTACTGCATCGCATTTTCCAACACTAAAATTAACAAGGTGGCAGCTTCAGCTTCCGACCGTTATGCACATGCGCCGCAATACATATTTTATTCACCCCACGAAAATATAATCTTTTTCATTTTAAGTAGCTGCAAATATACAAAGCCTATTAATAATGTCTACCTATTCAAGTGCTTCAGCTGCTCAGTCAACTGGTAAGGATTTCAACATTATTTAAACTTTCATAATTAACTCAACGGCTTGATTTAGGAACTTCGGATTTGGACACTGAGTCCGTGGAAGTTTTACGTGAACGTCTTAGCACAATGAAACGTCTGATGGCCGAACGTACGGCTCAGCAGCAAAACAATCCCGCTTCCACAGAGGAAATCTTTTCCACGAAACGTCACCGTTCGGCAGGAATTATTGATGGGAATTTTCTGAGCATTGCCTTTGGCGGAGCATTGCTGGTCATTGTGACCGTTTCAGTCTACGCCTTCTATAATCTATATCATGCCATACTCAAGAAGTTTCCCTCACATCATGAGGAGTTGTAAGGTGCCAAATTTACTCACTTCTTCCCAGTTTTAGTAACAATTGTATGGAATTGTGCATTTAATAAACAAAAAAAAGGTACATAGTTTGTATGGAAATGTTGCATTCAAGAATGGGCTTTTATAGCTGTAGACTAAACTAGGACTTGAACCGGTTTTGTGAGGGAAAAGGGTTCCAAAATATATAGCAACTTTTGTGTTAACTGCTCGATATTGTGCGACAGTCTCACGTTTAAGCCACTAAGAGCCAAGACCATTTAAAACCAAATTTTTTTATTCCATTCGATTATTTCTAACGTAAATAACATAACTACAATAAAAAATTCGCGAAAGTACAAAAAAATGTTTGTTAAGTTGGTTTTAGGAGCTGTACTCAAGCGGGTACAATGACATATTTGTAATAATTTTTTGATGTATGAAAAAGTTGTATGCGCTCTGTTTCTACGAACAGTTCTATGTCGCATTGTTCACGAGTTCATCTTATTCGATTATAGCATTGACGATAGCGCAATTGGTTTATAATTCTTTTTGGAAAATGATTTCCTGGAGTAGTTGGTACAATGGACCCAGTTGATCTCTTATGTAATGATGATGTTTGCGTGTAATTTGGAAGGTAATGACGGACAATATCACGATGAAACTCCAGTAATGGCATAGTAGAATTGTTTTTCATGCATTGACCATAAGAAAATTTAGCCTGTAAAGCAAATATACGAGTGTGGTCAATAAGTCTTCGACTGTGGATTTCGCCACTAATTCCGATGTTATGACTTCAAACCAAGTCTACGCCAACTACTTCAAAGTTAAATATGTAGGCAAGCGCAACAGTACGTATGAGTGATAAACTTTGAATCCCAGTCGCAGACGCTAAAACTATTTTTTTCGCAAACATTTTTTTTGTTATAGGCCTGTATACAGCACTGCGGATACAAGGTCACTCTGATCAATCAGCTGTTAGGCACTGTTAACTATTTGAATTTAAATAAATTTAAAAAATACAAATAATATTTTCTGAAGGAAGCATGCTGCTCGGAGTATGTGCTACTCTTTACTTGGGGATGATAAACCGATGGCATGACACTTCCCGGATGGCACAAAACATCACTACAGCATATTGTTAAATGCATTACAATACACTCCTGCCCAAAATTATACGACACCATGAAAATTTTAGTTTCGACCCTCGTAGGAGAATGGGAAAGCATAATACAACAAAATCAAGTAAGCAGAAAGAAAGCTTAATGAATTCTGTTTAAAATCTGATATTCTTATCTCTGATTGCATCTCGCGTTTTCAAGTAGCGGTAAAAAAAGCAAAAAAGTTCGATTTTTGGCATGTCTGCAAGTGTATCAAAATTATCCGACATATTTCAAATATTGCGGCTGGAGAGAAAGATTTGGTTTCAATTAATTCTTTTTATATATCTGCTAACTATTTAATGAATTTGTAATGAATTTGCTGCGTGGGCTTTTGTTATCCGACGAGGAAAAGGGAAGGATAAGAGCCTTCAACGATGTTGACTTTAATGTAAGCGAAATATCGCGAAAAATCGGTCGAACACGTTGTGTTACCACCAACTTTTTGAGCAATCTGGATGAATATGGTGTGAAGCATAGCTTTGGAAGAAAACCCAAGGTGTCTGACCGCCAAAAACGTCGCATAATACTTAAAGCTAGCAATTCGTTTTCTTCGTGCTCCACACTTGCCGCATGTTGCAGTACGCCTGTGTCACGGATGACTGTTTGGCGCACGCTGCAATCATCGGAGTGCATTGCCAGAGGAGTCTTAAAGAAGGCTCCGTTCCGGAAGCCGCACCACAAAACAGCACGACTTCAATTTGTGGAAAAACAACTTGGAGAGAATCTGGTCCTCGGTATAAAATTTTAGCTTTATTTTGTTTAAGCAGCTTTGTTCAATATTTTTCACTTAGATAATTTTTTCTGATGAAAAAAAATTTAATCTTGATGGCCCAGATGGGTTTCGGCACTTTTGGAGAGATTTGCGTAAGGATCTACTTATGTTTTTCAAACGCAATTTCGGAGGCGGATCTGCAATGGTTTGGGGAGCATTTCATGCGTCTGGAACGCTTGATCTGTGCTTTACAAGCTGCAGGATGAACAGTGGAGAATACAAAAAGTATTGGAGGATCGTCTTCTGCCATTTTGGAAGAATATATGGAAAGAGATCTTGTTTTTATGCAAGATAATGCATGTATTCACAAGAGCAGAGAGACCCAGCGCTTCTTAAATGATCACCATATAAATATTTTGGATTGGCCAGCGTGCTCCCCGAACCTAAACCCAATTAAGAAAATTTGGGGTATCTTAGCCAGGCGAGTTAACGCCAATAACAACAAATTTGAGAATGTCAAAATCCTCAAAAGCGAAATATTGGCTCAATGGTCTCTTTTGGACCAAAATTTACTTACAAATATAGTGAGTTCAGTGCCTAAGAGACTTTTCGAGGTGGCAAAGGCACAAGGTGGCTTTATTAATTATTAACTATAGCTTATGTAACATTATAAGAATAAAATATTAACTAAATCCAACAAATTGACAAGTGTCGTATAATTTTGATACACTTGCAGACATGCCAAAAATCGAACTTTTTTGCTTTTTTTACCGCTACTTGAAAACGCGAGATGCAATCAGCGATAAGAATATCAGATTTTAAGCAGAATTCATTAAGCTTTCATTTCGCACACGTGATTTCGTTGTATTATGCTTTTACATTCTCCTGCGAGGGTCGAAACTAAAATTTTCATAGTGTCGTATAATTTTGGGCAGGAGTGTATAATGCAATCTTCTTTAAAGTAGTCTGACGTCTTGGTTGTATGCCAATCAAATGAAGTCTCGCATCGTAGGATGCCTAAATTCATTCGCATTTATATAAGGGATTTTGTGTCCGCTTTTCCATACGAAAATTACTTAAGTGCGACTCCTAGGATCAAGAGTCCCTTATATAGATACCGCGGTACCTTGGCATGTCTGTGGACCTCCGGTTGACCGGGAAAGTCCAGAAATGTCAGAAATCCTTACCTTTTAGAAAATGGTACCACTTTACAAATTTCTGTGAGAAAATATGCCACTATTTCACTAATTATCCCACTAATAAGCGAGATGCAGCAAAACACACAAAAATGGAAAGTGAACTTAAGGGTCCTGTTCCGAATTCCGAGTCGATTTTCGTGTAAACGTTTGTATTTCGAATGCAAGTTGTATAAACGTATAAGTAAGTGACAAGCCAATCTGTGGCTACTAGATTCAGTCCTCATTTTCTCTCGAATTGATTTCACTTGGGATTGAGCAGTCGGTTTCAACTGCTCACGCAATTCCGAACTTTGGTATATCTGATCTAGTAACCTTAGGTATATTTGTTACCTTCTATACAACGTTATTAAATTCTACTTCAAATGCTAACGTTTAACGTAAGTCTGTCCAAGCTATCTGAGCCCACTAATAGAAGTGGCTAAAAAATACGCATCTATTCCGGCAACATCCACAGCTTCAGAAAGGACATTCAGTAAAGCGGGACAGACCCTGTCAAACCTTAATGCCAAAGAATTGGGAGCGTTTAATGTTCCTTTATAAAAAATTAAATAATTTTAAAAATTTTTAAAAAGAAATATTTGATCTAGAACCTTAGAAGGTACATTTTGATCTAGAACCTTAGAAGGTACATTGGTCTTATAATTTTTCAAATTTATATATATGGGCATTTCCACCAAAAGGTCAACCTGGACCAAAAAATTAAAAGTGGTTAAAAAAACTATATTTTATCGAATTTTCACAGGGAGACAATCAAATTAAGCTAATGTAAGCTAATGTTACATTTTCTTATATCCCAATTAAATATATTTGGTTTCACGGCCGTGCTAGCGCAATTTTTCTCATTTTTTCAATAAGTTTGATTAATTTTTGGCAAAAAAGTGACTATAGATAACATATAATTTCGCTATCTAAAATCTCTGATGGTACAATGGGGTATACATAAATACATAAGAAACCATGACAAACTATGGCAATGCAATTAACTGTAAGTTTTTGCTTCGCATTATAGCAGAACCCACATAAAAATTATGATGGAAGAAAATGTCGCGTGCGACATGTAGCGTGCGACAGTGATTCAAATTCAATTTAAAAAAAACTACTTAATATTTTGAAGTCAAACGAAATGCATTATTAAGAACAATCAATACATAACATTTTAAAATTAATTGCATTACCATTTTCCATCATGTTTCGCTGAAATCAGTGCTTGAGCTAGTTTTCGAAAAAGTGACTTCTGTCTGTGTCGCGTGCGAATGCCTTATATTTTTGTGATTATCTTGAAAATGAACAAATGCCCAAAATAGATCTTAACACAGATTATAGTGTTAACCAAGAGCTATAAAATTCGCATTTAAAAAAAATAAAAAAAATCTAGGCACATGTTTTTTTTTCAGTTTGATTGCGTACAAATGTCGCATTCGACAACATAGAATTGCCCATATATTATTTATATTCTCTATTTACTCTTAATTTAATCTTAAGGAAGAAAGTGATTTAGGAAGCTACCAGACTCTTAAAACTTGAAATAAACATCGATGTTACATCGATGTTTTACTGCTAAAACATCGAAAACATCGATGTACGTGGACATATTAGAATACAACTACATACATATATACCGCGGTGTGGACGCTTTGCCACTATGCGTCCAAACCAGTATGCACACCAGCAGGAATCATGACCAATTGGTGCACCACTCCAACAGATTTGCCTATGATCTGTCAACACACAGATTAAGAAGGCGTCTTAAACAACGACATCTCTCTAACCTTTTTGTCTATGGACAGCATCCCTCTGGCGGCCTCATCAATTTGGCATAAGTGTGCCTTTGGCACCATCCCCTACCAATCTTTGCACGCTGATGGTTCTCCAGCCAGATGACAGCTCATAATAAAAATATATAAAAGCATTCCCCCCAAAACTTTCGCTCATCACATCCAAAATAATTGTTGGCAATATATTCCTGCGCTGTGCATCAGCTGTTCTCTCCATCCACACACGCTATGCCAACTATCGATAAGAAACTGTGGATTAGGTTCATGTTGCTGGATACACAAGCAACGAAAAGGTAAACTAAAAATTCCTGCCACAGTTTTTATACCCTTGCCAAGGGTATTATAATTTTGCCCAGAAGTTTGCAACGCATAGAAATATTCATTTCCGACCCTATAAACTATATATATTCTTGATCAGGACGACGAGCTGAGTCGATTGAGCTTTGTCCGTCCGTCTGTCTGTCTGTTTCTACGCAAACTAGTCTCTCAGTTTTAAAGCTATCGAGCTGAAATTTTGCATAGAGTCTTCTTTTTACTGCACACTGCTAATATGTCGGAACCGACCGGATCGGATGACTATATCTTATAGCTGCCATAGGAACTATCGGTTGAAAAGTGGGTCTTTGTGAGAAAAACCTTTTTGTTTTTAATGTTAACGGCTCCCACTTCAGCAATTATTAATACTTTACGCTCTCACATAGATTAGGAAGTTTTTGTCAAAATCGGATGACTATATCTTATAGCTGTCATAGGAACTATCGGTCGAAAAGTGGGTTTTAATGAGAAAAACTGTTTTGTTTTTAATGTTAACGTGTCTCACATCACCGATTATTAATATTAAACGCTTTTATACAGATTTGGAAGTATTGGTCAAAATCGGATGATTATATCTTATAGCTGTCATAGGAACTATCGGTCGAAAAGTGTGTTTTAAGGAGAAAAACTTTTTTGTTTTTAAAGTTAACGTGTCTCACATCACCGATTATTAATATTAAACACTTTTATACAGATTTGGAAGTTTTGGTCAAAATCGGATGATTATATCTTATAGCTGTCATAGGAACCAGCGGTCGAAAAGTGGGTTTTATTTAGAAAAATTGTTTGTTTATATGCTGGCGTTTTTAAACTCTGATGTATTAAAACATTTGCAAGGGTATAAAAACTTCGGCAAAGTCGAAGTTAGCTTGGCCTTCTCGTTTTTATATGAAGTTTGACAGGAATTTTTAGTTTCCGCGGTGCTGGATACCCGGCTTAATTCGGAGCGGTCTCTTGAGTTCAACGAATTGCCCTCGAGTAGCCCAAAATGCTCATTTAAAGTGGTTTCCACTAATATAAGGTTGTCAAAAAAGTCATCCGGTGTTTTTATTGAATTTTCAATTGTTCATAAAATTGGTTATAATAATGCGATTTAAGTCAAATATGCGCCGTTTTGTTCGATGACGAGTTCCCAACGAGATGCCAACTTCATATTGCCCCTCTTATAGAAGCTCGCTTCCCTATTGGCAAAAAACTCGGAGAGCCAATTTTCACAGGACTCTCTTGTGGCCAACTTCCGACTACCAAGACCGTTCGCCATGGACAGAAATAGGCGGTAATCACTTGGTGCGAGATCCGGACTATACGGTGGATGCAAAAGAACCTCCCATCCGAGCTCCAGGAGCTTCTGGCGCGTCACCAAAGATGTGTATGGCCTGGCGTTGTCCTGATGGAAGACAATTCGGCCTCTGTTGATCAAAGATGGCCTCTTCTGCATGAGTGCTGCATTCAAGCGGTCCAGTTGTTGGCAGTAGAGGTCCGAATTGAGCGTTTGGCCATAGGGGAGCAGCTCATAGTGGATGATTCCCTGCCAATCCCACCAAACACACAGAAGAACCTTCCTGGCCGTCAATCCAGGCTTGGCCACCGTGTGGGCAGCTTCACCGCTTTTCGACCACGACCGTTAATAAGTGACCCACTTTTCATCGCCAGTCACCATCCGCTTCAAAAACGGGTCGATTTCGTTGCGATTCAGAAGCGATTCGCATGCATCCATACGGGCAAAAATGTTTTTTTGCGTCAAGTCGTGTGGCACCTATACATCGAGCTTCTTTTTGAATCCAAGCTTCTTCAAATGGTTTATAACGGTTTGATGACTCATGCCCAGCTCTTGGCCGATGCTACGGCTGCTACTATGCCAGTCTCTTTCGATCAATTCAGCGATTTTATTGCAATTTTCGACGACAGGCCTTCCGGACCGTGGCACATCTTCGATCACCTCTGCACCAGAACGAAAACGTTGAAACCATCGTTGTGCGGTGGAAATGGAAACTGTATCGGGTCCATAAACTGCACAAATTTTATTGGCAGCATGAGATGCATTTTTGCCTTTATCGTAGTAGTACTGTAAAATATGCCGTATTTTCTCTTTATTTTGCTCCATGTTTGCGACGCTATAACTCACGAACGACTAAAAACAAACAACAATAAATCAAACACGTGTTAGCGCGTGAAAAGAGCTTTCCAAAAAGCTCTTGCGTGAACCGATGCGACGAATACAACTAGAACTATGCGCTTGCAAAGACAAGCTTACGGAAATACCGCAAGACCTTTTGGCAACCTTATATGTCGGTAGTATCTGACTAGAAGGCCCATGCGTTCATGCGGACATGGCCCTTGCTGGAAACCTGCTCGTGGACAATGCTGACTCCAACCTGGAAGCCACACTAATCGCACTTTTTGGACAGTCTTAAAAATTTAGTCGCATTTAAGAGTGTGGATAAAACGCATCTCTTCATTGGAAATGGGCTCGCATCGTCAAAATTAGGTCTTAGTTTTCCGATCAAAAATATCTTCCATTCCTGCTGCATATTTGTTTGTTGATCGATTAATATCAAAATTGATAACTTTTAAAATGATACGGAGAGTTCGTCGACGAACTTTCGATTCGGCGAACGTGTCGGTATACGTAATATTTGTGGAAACTTTGAACGCTTTTCGCAGAGGTTAAAACATGATCTAAAATTTTTTAATTTATTATGTACACTCTAATCGTTTAAGATGGTACCAGTTAACTTTTTTATCGGCGTCCACCCTAATGTACATATAGGAAAGTTTTTCCCCTACCGTCAATAGTTCTTAAGATAAACCGTTTGTGCTTAATCGTTCCAGTACAATAACGATCAGTGCGCAGTCCATCCAGTGGTCTATTATTATCGTGAGCAAAATGAGATCCTGCATATGAGTTTGGTCGTTCTGTCCAATAGTCTTGTTTATGATACGGTTGCTTTTCATTTAGTACAGAATACTATAGTGGAACACGTGAAAAAGTTATGCAATGGCGTTAAAAAATCATCTATGTCACAGGCAGCACAACATTGTAAAAATCGTTTCCTAATGGCGAATCATTTCGGCTTGAAAGCTGAGGCACATTATTTTCCAACTGCCCACAGTAAAGGAGCTTGTGATGGAGTGGGCGCCATTTTTAAAAGAAGCCAGACGTAGAAGCCTCCAAATCACCAATGGTGAACCTATCCTTACTCCAGATGCTTTGTTTCGATGGTCAAAAAATCATTTTCAAGGGATTGTTGTATTTTTCTATACGAAAGAGGAGCACGAGACTGAGAAGGCACAGTTGAAGACTAGATTTGACAGTGCTAAGCCCATTCCAGGCATCCAGAAGCAGCATTGTTTTATTGCCGGATTGGATAATCGATTGTTAATCAAGCGTTATTCTGCAGCAATTGTTGATAATGGTGATTTTGACTCGGATTCTCTTCAAGTTGATCATTTGAGATAAATCAAACGGTTGAAGTCCTTACCTGCATAATATGAAAAAGCGAAAAAAAAAACATTATTGCCCTGCCCATATGGCAGACAAATAATTGAAGACCATTTCAGAATATTTCAATAAAATTATTTAGTTAGTTATTTAGTAGTTTAGATCCAAGGTTCAACCGAAACCTTCGCTTTAAATCTTAAATCATTGGTCAATTTCGTTTCGTACCCGAGAGCCTTGTCTTCGCTTATTGCCATGGTTTAATCACCTTTCCTAAACACAAGAAAATGGTACATCCAAAACGAGGCTTCACTATCCGCTTCCGGCATCAAAAAAAGCTGACCTTGCTATTTATTTTTAATAGTCTTAGCCACGCACTCATTTAGCACTTGTTTGTTGTTGCAAAAGAGAGCAGTATAAGCTCTCCTACTGTCGGTATGTCGACGTCGCTGCCATAGATGGCCCTTGTATACACAGAAGATGGGAACGTGGCGGACTCTGGTCCAGGGACATTAGTTGTCAAGTCGATTAATTTAATATTTTAAGCATTCGCAAGCTCTGTTGAGCGAATTCAACTATGCCTGAACCTAACGGTGGTAAATCTTGCACAGCAAACAATTATTTCGAGCACCTAATGACAGAGACTCTACATGGTTTTTATGGCCAAAAGTCAGAGTAAGTTTGTGCTCTGTCATTAGGTGCTCGAAATAATGATTCCCAAATTTTTAATAAAAGTGCCAAGAAACTTCAAAGACAACTCTCGCAGTTGTTTGCTTTTGCATTCGGATAAATTAACTATTTATTTGTTTGGAGAGGTGTTTCATTATTGAATTACATTTGTATGCTGGAGACCAAGGAGATGAATGTAAAATAATAAAAGAAAAAAGGTATAAAACAACAACAAAACACTAAACGAAATGCAAACCAAGGAACGTGACAAAGAGGGTCGGAGAGGGATGGGGATCACTCGAAATGGATTGGATATTGCTTACTCACTAGCTACAACTCATCAAAAAACATTGGGTTCTCCTTATTTGTTGTTTGTCTTATACATTAATGTTTTAGCTTTGTTTTTATTTTGCAGAAATTTGTTCTTTAAAAAATAACTAATATCATTTTGTTGTTTTTTCGGTTTTGTTGTTGGTTTTTAATTCAATTATTTTTGTATATAACAGTTCTACTATTTTTGTTTTTGTTTTACATTATCAATATAATATATTTTTCTTCATCTTTCTCTGCGGCCATAAAATCAAACAATTTGAATTTGGAACCTAATTGAATTTGATATCAAAAATGTAGTTGGGAATTTTCATTGATAGAAGTTTAGTGGCTAGAGTAGAAGGCGACTTTGGTAGTCAATGCGCGCTGCTGCTGCTGCTGATGTGTTGTGATTTTATTTGGGTTATGTACGGTTGGTTGATTGGATCTGGAAGGAGGGTGAGTGGGAGATGGCTGTCTGCTTATCTGCTTTTTACAATTTATTTAATTCCCTATTCTCCGCATGAACTGACTCTGCTGCTGCTTCCCCTGCTGTTGCTGTCGCTGTTGGTGCTGACATCTTGTTTCTTGTTAATCAGATATTATCCACCGAGTCGGCGTCATCCTCTGAACTAATCTCATCACCGAATTCAATATCCTCATCGAAACCATCCTCCACGAATGTGACTGTTTCATTGATGCGCACCGATTCGGGGAATTCTCCATAGGTTTTCAGATTCCTTGCTTCATCTGGGGTATACTTCAAGATAACATCAGCCTTCGAGTCCTGATAGTCACGCAAGCCAACCAAAATAATGTCGCCCTGGTTGATCCAGACCTGCAAACAAAAGAATGATAAAACAAATTAAAATTTGTCGGTTTGTCCATGACTCAGGGGAAAAGCAAACAATTAGGGCTGCTTGTATGCTGTCTAATAGATTGCAGATAACCGATCTTGAAACAATTTGGAGCAGAATGACCCAGTTCTGGGTATTTCACAAATGTGCGCAAATATTGTGGCAGTCCATTATGGCCTTGGGGGAAAATAACAAAGTTTCATTCAGCTGGATTGAGTTGGAGATTGAATGACAAGGGAGGCACAGGCCTGAATGAGACGGCCAAATATATTTTCTTCAAATTCCTAACATCACGTGCGCTATATTAGATTTGATAATCTCATTTATCAACAGATTATCATCAGCACTTGAAACGTAGCCCACTTATAGATACCCCCACACATCCACACACAAGGGCCAATTGGATTTTAAATTTTAATTATAAAAGTGAATTTATAGTGCACTCGTCAGATAATAGAGTTGTGTTTAGTTCTCAACTAGATCGATTGAACTTATATTTTGGACTGAACTAAATAGTTTTTGTTAATCTACAATATAACCAAAACTTATTTCTATATTCAATATTAATCGTAACAGGTTAAGTATAAAGGATATATGTACCTTAGAGCGGTCCCCAAACCGGAAAAATAAAAAAAATAGAGGTCTCAGCATTCCCAAAGCTAATATTTGTTGTATAATTATTAAGTGTGAAAATCAAAAAATTTTATTTTAATTACAAATGGGCGCTACAGAGTCTCAAAGTTTTGAAAAGATAGATGATTATAGACGACACTACGTATAAGTTATTTACAAAAACTTTAGACGCCATTCGCGCCCGTTAAAACTCGATTTTTTATCTTTTGTTTTTATTTACGCTAATTATATATGAAAAAGTATCAGATAGAGGGTGAGAATTTGACCTTAAAAATTTCATATACATGGGGACCGCTCTAATGTACCTATACGAATCCGAAATAAAACAGCAATCGACTGTTGGGTGCGTCCCAAAATAAATCAAATCCAACATAATCGGGCCTATTCTCATTTCCGAATTGGACTAAAATCTATTAACATAAGCTCTCGCCGCAAGGAGGGCTAGTGTAAGTAAATTAAAGAGAGATTTTTCAGAATCGAAAATTTATCTTTTGCGAAGAAGCTCATTTTTGGCTTAATGGGAACGTCAACAAACAAAACGAGAGCGTAAGTTAAAGTCGGCTCTTACCGACTTCGATATACCCGTTACTCATGAAAAAACATGTTTAACAGTGTTCCTGCGTTCCTTAGTGTGACCATCCAAAAAGTATGCAACATTTTTTTTAGGGTGGGAGGGGTGGTAGCGGGGGGGCTGTGGTTCACTATTTTGCTCATAACTTGAGAACCGTTCATCCGATCTTTATCATTTCTTCGGCAAATCGATTCATTTTGCTAATTACTAACTAGAAGGTACGAATTGTCTATCTTTAAAACTGTAGGAGATATAACTTTTTTCCAAATTGCGGGGGCGGGAGGGGGCGTGTCCAACATTTGAAACAAACTTGATCTGCGTGCAGATAAAAGAAGCATTTGTCCCATACATGTCAAACCTCTATCTCTTACCATCTCTGAGATCTAGGTGTTCATACAGACAGACGGACGGACAGACGGACAAGTCTATATCGTCTCGGCTGTTGATGCTGATCAAGAATATATATACTTTAAATGGTCGGAAATGAATCCTTCTGGCTGTTACATACATTTGCACGACTTTAGTATACCCTTTTTACTCTACGAGTAACGGGTATAAAAAGAATTATTTCAAATCGGCCAGATCGGTTTTATACGGGGGTGCCGCAGAAATCTCTAGAGTTTTTGCCGACGGTTGGTTTGTAAATCTCTCGAAAAATTCGTTGGTGCCACAGAACTTCTAGCGATTTCATTTTCTAATTAGAAAATCTAGTTGGAACACCACATGTTCCAATTGATGTTCCATCTCTAAAAACAGGGCTGAATCTCTCTCCAAAAAATTTCCCTTATTTTAGATGTGGGTTAATTTAATGATTAACTGACCTTTTTTGATTGTGTTATATGTTTTATGATGCATTTTAAAATCATAATTCAAATTTAAGTCATATTCTCCATAAATAGAAAGCAAAATTGAAAAATTTGTTGGCGCAAAACATGAGTTATTAGTTTCCATCCCTTAATCCGCTAGCTGTCATGTAGAGGGCGCCACTTCGACAAAAGGTGTTAGTGAGAAAAGAGCTTTGCAAAATCTCCTAACAAAACATTAGAGGTTTGAAACCAACCAAAAGATATTTCTGTGGCACCTAAGAATTGGATTCGGTTGGAATTTTGTTGAAGGAGGTTTCTGTGGCACCCCCGATAGAAGCAAATTATGAAGTAAGGCTCCAAATCGCTCTAAAAGCTAAAGAGCTAAAAAACGAGTCGGTAGCATAAGAAAATACAAAGTTGAAGCAAATATGTTAGATCGGTTATATGGCAGCTATTGGTTTAAATGGAGTGAATCCTTGCAAGTTGTCTTTGGGGTTCTAAGTATGCGTACAAAGCCAATTTGGGTCAACAGTTTAATAACTAGAGTTTATGCCAAAGAAAAGGCCAACAATTATTAAAAATTATTGAAAATAGCAACGTTACAGTCAACGGAGCAAAGTTCCGTGCATGATTACGCACTATTTTTTAGACCAAAATGGAAGAATTAGACTTGGTTGACATGTGGTTTCAACATGACGGTGCCACATGTAACACGGCACGCTTAATCATGGACCAATAGGGAGGCGATTTGAATACAGTGGATTATTTTTTGTGGGACTTCGTGAAGTCTCTCGTATTCAGGGACAAGCCAGCCACAATCACACACTTGGAATGAAGCCAATTATGTTTTTACGAAAACTATTTGGTATAATATTTTAAAAAGGGCATAAATCCAACTGTTTTATGAAGTTAATCAATTTTTGGCAAGTTTAATTAAACCAGAATATATATTTAATATTATCAATATTTGGCACTAATATTATGATACTCCAAACAATGCCACAAAGTTATACATCAAATTCCAAGAAATACAACGCATAACCCAATGCTCAATTTTATACAACTGATGCGGGAGATAACGAAACCCCATGATCCATAAAAATTTGATATCAAAACCCTGTTCCTACGCACGCTTAGCATTATCGGCAAACCCCCAAAACAAGGCAAATAACTCTATTATCAAATTGACTGACAACTTGAGATTGAAGAGATTTCTTCACCTTTCTTGCATGCATTCAATGACGTCAACGGAAGAGTCGAAAGCGGCTTATCTTAAAAGGAAAGGAATGTTAACAGAACTTGTAATAATCTAAGCGCATGAGCAACCCCCATCAGTTAGCACACGACCCAGAGAGTCAATGACCTAGCCCACACTTTAGTAGTGGTAGTGATTCAAAGGCCCATTCATAAAATCCATTTCCTCTTTCTACTTCCTGGCACTTTTACTACGTTAGTAATGCAAGTGCAATAATAATATAAATGCCATTCTAATTCATGATAAATATGACGCATATAAAAAAGTTAACCACAGTCGGTCGTTCTATGATAACAAAATTTGGCTTAAAAATTCATCAGGCAATCGAGGGGGAAATGAAAAAACTCCTGAGTTACGTCGTCGTTCGAAATAAACGCCCAAAGGGGCTTCCGAACTTTGGAGCATTAATCATAAAAGTCTTTGTAAATGGATGGCGTGTGGTCTCAAGTATTTGAGGCTATCTATGGGATGGACATGATAAATCATGCACATAATACAAATGTGAAAATCGGCAGGTGGCCAAGATACGGGAATCGTGACAAAGTGAATCAAAAATTACTCTATTACCCAAGGCATACCGATAATAAGTACGCCAGAGATAAGGGAAACCTAAGCGCACTCTACGAATGCGATGGTGTACATGGGAAGTACCCAAAAGGGGCAATAACGATCGATGTTGTTAACTAAATTACTGATTGCGTCGTACCCTTCCATTTGCACTGTCAGAGGTTTGGTATTTGATGGAGTATGTCTTAGTGTCGCCATATAAATACTATAAATGGCCATAGACATCAGACGCTTGAACTTGAGGCAGTCTAGAGAGCCTTTATTTTGAGAGAGGCAAAAATAAGGAGAGCGGGAGAGTTCGCTTGGGTTAAATATTGAGTGCCCTAGGAACAGTTTTTGTTTCGAGAGGGCATTCACGGCTACGTCGTCTGTGGCTTAATATTCAAATTATTATCTACTATTTTAAAAGGTTATAATGAAATGTTAAATCTTAAACATATCAGTGGTGTCCGATCTTATTTCTTTCCTTCATATTAATAACGAATCTAAGAAAGTGCATACGCGCATCTTCAATAGATATCCCATTCAATTGGAAAACGAAATAATTGTTATGGCTTCAATCTGAGCTCGTAATAAACTGTCACAATCACGGGGCTTGCAACACTTTCACCATGTCACAAAAAAACTGCTCTTTTACAGACCCAACGATTGCAAAAATACACTTTTAATTCTGTTATGCTCAATAGCTGTTTTCGCTCAACCAAAGAGAGCTTCTTTCGTTTCTACTTTGCTTATGTCTTTCACTAACCGTTTTGCCGAGAGCCGACTTCCAAAGTGGCTTCTACAAATGTGTGCTTGGTTGTGTTTGCGTGTATCTAAGTCAACGATGTTGATGATCTTGATATGATTATTATTAGCCTATCAAAAAATTTATTTTTGTGCGTAACGCCAAAAAAACGTAATTACATCAGGGCATAATACCGGAACCGTTAACCGAAATAAACCGTTTCAAATCGCGTACTGCAACCGGACCCGGAAGCGAAACAAGTCTTTTGTTGGGAACGGAAACCCGTTTACCGTTATTATCGGAACCGATATAACCGGAACGAAACCGAAACGTTGGTACCGGTACAGTTTCGGTTTTTTACCTTTGCTGAGCGCATCGCAGTTTTAGTCACACGTTTGTAATGCAAATGACACTTGCAAGAAAATCTCGAATATTGTAAAGGGCGCTTAACTTACTATCAGGGATCGTTACATATAAGGGTACAGCCGGAGGAGTTGCAGAGACCCCAGCTCCGCGAAAACATAAGCGAAGAAATAAAGAAGGAATTGCATATAATACATGTAATGCTCTCTAAAGCAATTTATTTGTAAAACTTGGTTTGCAGAAATAGCCGCATTGTGGAAGCTGGGAAAACCTGCAGCATGCGTTAACACAAAACTCGTAGCTGCAAAAACAGATGCCAGCTTACTACTAAGTTCTACAACTTAGTACACCGAGAAAAAACTCATATCTATGACTTAATTCGATTTTTTTCATATGAATTTTAATCTGATATGACTAAAATTAAATTAATAATATAAATTAAAAAAAAAGCTGTTCCGAGGCGATTGAAACCACACCACCCGCACTGCAGTCCCACACACTAACCTCTGCTCCACACCAGGTCATACCATATTAATCTCTCACAGCTTATATTAGCCATGCCTTCCGAAAAAAGGGACGAAAAGTCAATCAGTTGGAATTAGCGGTTCAGTTACGATTTAGTTCAGTTCAGAAGCGGTTTTGCATCCCTGCTAATAACCCTGACGGATTTCAAAAAATATAATATTACAGCTTGATGCTGAGACAGGGAGTTTAAGGGGGCGGGGTGGTGTCTCCATAACTCCTCTGGCTGTTCCCTTATTGGTAACTATTCTATATACATCACAAGGTTCCTAGCCACCACTTGTTACTTTTTTACTCCCATGAATTCATACCTAAAGGATCCTTAATGTTGGTCCTTTCAGGACATGTGATGTATCAAATGATAGGTATTGAGCTGTACATCATGAATGTTTTTAAATTTTGGCAATACACTACGCGGTTCACAAGATATTTACATTCAATTTTTATTTTAAATTTTTATAATAAAAATTGACAACTATATTTTTTATTTTGGATTTTTTTATAAAAATTGAAAAATAATTTTTATTTTGGAGTTTTAAATAAAAATTGAAAAATTACTTTTATTCTTAGATTTTTTCATAAAAATTTAAAATTAACTTTTATTTTATGATTTTTGAATAAAAATGAAATTTAATTTTTATATCATAATTTTTTTATTTTGATCGAAAAATAAGAGTTAATTTTTTTTAAATTTTTTAATAATAATACATCAATTGTGTCAACAAATAAGCTTCTGGCTTCCACTAACACTTTTCTCGCACTTAAACGTGTTCGAAACCATGAAAACATTCTTAACTGGTGGTCAGAATATTCCACAAAGCTCCCACAATTGTATGAGATTTCAAAAGTTGTTTTTTTTTTTGTTTCAGCTACGCAGCTTAGCGAGGAGCGTCTATTCTCTGGCGTAAAATGTATAATAAATCCGATAAGAAGTTGCCTGGACTCAACCATATTGACTGCAATTATGTTACTACGTAAAGAAGTACGAAATATGAAGTTTATATTGTTTTACTTTAAATATAAAACCATTCATTTTTTGTTGAATTTTTATTCGTTTTATTAAGCGGGAATAAAATGATTTAGATTTATCTCAGACGATCCTTTTTCCAGTATTAAAATTAAGTATTACTTATGTATATCGGTACGTACCGGTATACCGAAACAAAAATCCGGGTATCGTATCGAAAGGGAAAACCGAAATTAAATGAAAACCGAAATAGAACCTTTAACCGAAACATTCATTTCGGGACGTATCGGTACCGGAAACGAAATTCGTTTCGGGATTAAGCCCTGATTTACATATTTGTTATAGTAAATAAGCTCACCGCCTACCCGAATAAAACCAATAATACTTTTGCGCGGAAACATTTTGGGGTTTGCTCATTCACAAGTGATCAACCAAAAATACGAATCAGAAAACACATGAGGAAAAAGTGTTTTTCTCGTGAGAGACAAAGTGTGCACTAAAAAAAGGGTTGAAGGTCACTGGCGAGCTCTGGTTTTCATATACGTAAGAGTGAAAGAGGGCATTAAACACAGATTTAGAATGATTTTATTCACTCCATTTACGGAAATTTGGCATTTTCACGTGCCCTTTAAACCAGAAACGAGCATGATCAATAAACCAAAACGAGCAATAAACAATATAAGCAAGCATTGATCTGGTGTTAGTTAACTGCAGATTTCATCCAAGTAACTTCTCACACCTTGCCTTACAACTTGATTTAAATTACAAATGTGTTCAATAGCTCTAATGATATGATATAGAGGTTCCTTTGAAATAAGACACACGCACACACCACCATCGATGAGTAATTTCAATTACCGGGAAATATCAATCAAAAGCATTCCTTATACATAACTTCTTATCTTAAGTCAAGTACCCACATGTATTGCATAATATGTATTTCATTAGTGGAGATTCTCAAAGATTAAAAATCTCGTATGTAACTGTAGGAGATATCGGACCAAGTCTATCCGATCCTACACACAAAATAAACGGAATATTTGGCTAAAATTTGCTATCTTTCATTCGTCACTGATAACAACGAGCATAGCTCTCTTTCTCTCCACATTCTTCAAGATAAGAACAGGTAGCCGCTCCGCCTATAAATACAGCTGGCAAAGCTAGGGGCACTGCAAATTTAAAAACGCCTTCAAGCAAGAGACACGACGCCAAATTAACAACGGCAACACGAGCCGCACAAAGCGAATTCCATGCCAAAGCCAAACGGAATACAAGTGAAGTGTTATCAATACACCAAAGCCAAAGCGAAAAGCTAAAAAAGAAACGCGACGACGAATCATCAAGTCGAGTCGCGCCTCAAGTAAAGTCCGTCAACATTTCGTACTACTCTACAAATTCGTGCAACGCGTGCAACCAGAGCGAGGACATCATGCTGTTGTCATACAGATGCATTTACTCCGTGCTACTAACCACTATAGCCAGCATCATGGTGGTTCTGAGCTCAGCCAGTGCCAACTCAGCGCTACCCACAATACGCAAATGCAGCAGCGGCGGTGGAGGTCCCGGCCATACCATGGCCCTAAATATGGCAGCCTATGGTCTGTTGGAGAATCGCATTAGCACACTAGAATCGCCGCGACAAACGCACTGGTCAAAGAAATTCCTGGCCAAACGGGAGGCCACACCACACTCGGCTCCCTACGTGGTTAGCATACAGATGATGACACCCGACCAGGGATTGGTGCACTATTGTGCAGGCACAGTCATCAATGAGCATTGGATATTAACAGCAGCCCATTGCCTGAGCTCACCACAGTCAGCGGAGAATTCCGTGATTGTGGCTGGCAGTCATGACATACACGATCGTCGTGGCGAGGCAGCCAATATACAGATGCGTCGCATTGACTATTATGTACGCCATGAATTGTATTTGGGTGGAGTGAATCCCTATGACATTGCCTTGATCTATACCAAAACTCCTTTGGTCTTTGATCAATATGTACAGCCAGCCACTTTGCCCGAACAGGATGCTCATCCCGATGGCTATGGCACTTTGTATGGCTGGGGTAATGTCTCCATGACAGCTGTGCCCAATTACCCACACAAGCTGCAGGAAGCAAATATGCCCATACTGGATATGACGCTCTGTGAACAAATCTTGGCACGCTCTGGTTTGCAGCTGCACGAAACGAATCTTTGCACTGGACCCCTGAGTGGAGGTGTAAGCATATGCACCGCCGACTCGGGTGGACCACTCATACAACAATGCTGCGAGGAGCAGTTCGCACAAGCCAACATTGTCATCGGCATTGTGTCGTGGGGTAAAATGCCTTGCGGCCAAAAGAATGCACCCTCGGTCTTTGTACGCGTCTCAGCATTTACGGATTGGATCAATCAAATCATCAGCACGGCCACACAAATCATGTAGAGGAAAGAGAGAAGAGGTTCCAAGGACTCGAATGTAAAACACTCAAAAACGGAAAAAAATATACAAAAACTCAAAGAAAACACAAAAATACAAAAAATCTATATTCTCTAGTCTCTAATCTCATTAGTTACTGTACTGCCCCCCTCTAGATTTAAGAAAATTAATAAAAATATTTTATGTAAAACACAAAAAAAAACCCAAAATTTGTCTAATCATTTGTTTCTTAACCCAGATTTTTCGAGTGGTGAAATTAGCTTCACCTTCGCCGAAAGGTTTTCTAGATAAGCAACCGTTCTGTTGCCGAGCGGGGAATGTTAGGGGAATGGGCTTGTCCACGTATGTAATTGGCGCCATTTCATATATGAGTCAGGCCCCCTGTCTACAGATTAAGAAAGTTGTTTAATCCCACACACGCCTCAGGTGGAAAGCATGCGTGTGGATATAGCTAAAGCAGTTTGTACTTTGATTATTTGAAAAGATTAGTCTCTAGATAAGCCAAAAGTCAGCTGCCTGCCTTTTGATTGACAGCCATTTGCGGAAAATATATGTCGAAATTTAGGTCTAGACCTGGGTTTGGACTTTGTGTGCAACCAGGTGATTGACTGGTGATGACTTTGATAATTCAAAATTGATGATATTAGTAAACTGACCGATTATGGTCAGACTTTCGAGAAATATAATATTCAATTGATTATCGATTTCGCAAAGAAATGAAGTTATCTTCTGTAATGGCAAAGACACAACGTTTCATCAAATGGAACGAAAAAAAAACTAAATAAATTTAAAAAAATAATTTTTTTTATATTTTGCGCCTTTTAAAAAGACAAACCAAAATTAGAATTCTTAATCAAGAGGATATTTTTTTAAACATTTTTATTGCGTGAACCACAGTAAATTATCATTTTTAATGATCAATCAAATAGACTCAAGTACTTAAAATCTAAAAAAAATAATAATCTTAATTTGTGGTTTGATTAAATTTAATGTTTAATTAAATTTCAAAACGGTTTTTGCTGTTTCAAGGTCATGCCCGCGTAAATAAAATAACAAAAAAAGACCAGGTTGCCAAAAAAGAAATACACTTTAACATAATTAGATCACTTGTAAAGTATCTGGCAACCTTTCTTAAGTCTAATTAGCGAGTTAGAGGTGCAAAAAGTTGCGTTTGTTCACAAATGTAAACAGCTTATGCATTGAATACCAGAAGGAGATAGTTGCATATGGGCATTTCCACTAAAAGGTCCACCGGGACCAAAAAATTAAAAGTGGTTAAAAACTTTAATTGGAATATCTGGTGTTCTAACTATGCTAATAAAATGAAATCTCTCGAAGTTCTGTGGCACCGACGATTTTTTCGAAATTTTCAAAATAAACATCGGCAAAATCTCTAGAGATTTCTGTGGCACCCCGATTATATCGTATTTTCATAGGGAAACAATCAAATTGAACTAATTTAAGCTAATTTTACATTTACTTATAACCATAGCTCGTAAATAACTCTCAACCCAATGTTCACTTTGCTCTGCTCACGTCACTGACCAAAAAAACAAAAACAAAACGAGCTCGGGCTTCCCTTAACCGAATTGAAGCTGCAATTTCGCTCATTGCTCGGTGGTCGTGGTTGAACACACAGCACTGATCGGTCTGAGAGCAACCCCATAGCAGGTCCAAGGCAGTCAATCGCTCATCAAATGCGGTCTTTACGAAGACCGAATTTTAAAAAGGTTATTTCAATCGGTTGCAGACTCAAGAGTGCGCCAGAGTTAAGCATAAACAGAGAGCGAGTCAGCGTGAGAAAGAACGAGAGAAGGCATATAGGTTTTCGCACACATTCATATTGTTAGCCGAGCCTAAGCAGTAAGCGTACACACCAATGCATACATACGAAGAAGACCTTTTGAATGCGTGAATTTTGCCAAAACGGCCCGAGATAGACCTGACAGAAAAAAGAAAAAAATATGTGTTTCTCTCCTCTCACAACCACAGAGAGGCAGAGAGCTAAGTTAAAGGTTGCTTTGCGACCTCTATTCAATGTGATCGCGCAAGAGCGGTTGTTTTCTGACACAGGCAAACGGGGGACCGATTTTTGCGACCTCTGCTTATAACCCATTTCGAAAAGTGATAAAAGTGCCTATAGATTACATGTACTATCGCTATCTAAAATCTTTCTGATGGCACAAAATATTGCTTCAGTATTCGCTGAAATCGGCGTTTGAATGGTTGCCCGCGAAAACCGCTTCTGATTTTATCCCGTGCGAATGCCTTGGTTTTTTGTAATTATCTCGGAAGCGCAACGCGCCATCAGTATAGCCTACATCAGTATAGCTGATAAATCAGTTTGCCTCATTATTTGTCATTATCCGACTTTGCTTAGATGGTTTTCAATAAATTGGACATAGTTTTTCCGTTTATTAGATACTGTTATATACTATACTCTTTAAAGAACCTCCCGGTTGTATCTTCAGTAGGCTTTGTTTGTTTGCTGAACCCCAAAGAACGGGAACTGGATCCCGAACCGGACCGTCTAAATATATAACTTAACACCTATGCTTGGAAAAAAGTTCAAATCCTAGCTTTCTATTTTAAAGTCCAGCCATTCTTATAAGCCCTGGTAGAATACTTATAATACCCATTCGGGTGTTAATTTAAGTTCTTAATAGCCATTGTAGATGCCTTCTTCTAAAAAAAAAAAAATTGTCACAACGATCTAAGAAAATGAACGAACCCATCCTGGAACCAAAAGCTTAGATTCTATAAGTAATGGATCCTAAGAAGCAAACCTTAGACTTTTTTAACTGGGTTTGAGCCCCGGACCGAAACTTTGCTGAATTTCAGATGCTTGTAGCCTTGCTTTAAAAGATTTAAATGGCAAAAGTTAATAATACGACATCTTTAATCAACAGCCAACTCCACAGGCTCTCGAAGGTATTGAGGTCAGCAGAGTATGCTACTACTTTTTTCCTCTCTCAAGTTAATGGATCAAAAACGTAACAACAGATTAGGAATGCTTTTTGGAGGTGCTCTTTGAAGAATGTGGCATCCATATAAGACAAAACGAAAAACTAAAAGAAAGAAAATTCTGACTTGATCATTTTCAAAGAAAATCTAACATAGAAGCACACTCAGAAACGCCTTTCTTTTTTGTGCCAGGTTATCTTTATCCTGACAAAGAGAGCATTCATTGTGACAACTCAAAATTTAACTCAAAATTTTTGTTGACATGGGAAAACAAATTGGATAGAGGAAGACAAGGACACAGTCACAAAAATAACTCAAAGAGTCTTAAAACGACTCAGTGAACCAATATTACAGCGAACAGCTGACCAATATCTGGTGAAAGTACAGCCAGCAAGTGTGCTTCTATTTTTTGTCATTTCCAAGAAACCACATTAAGACAAACAGATTATTGGTGGAAGAGTTCACCTCGTGCAGTTTTGCTCTCTTGTGCCACGATCCTAAATTTAAAACTTAACCGGATTCAAAGTAACTTCTTCCGAAAGCGATAAAAACGACCACTTTTCTTCTAATGACGGTTTGCGTCAATACAAAATACAAAAAAAAAACAACTATTGGATTCCCTCAAACAAAGGACGCAAAGTTATTTCAATGCGGCTACCAAATTCTAACAGAATTATGGAAAAAAGTAGCTAATATTTTTTGCAATATTTTCTGTAAAAACTATTCAAAAAGGGTTAGTCTATAGTCGCTATACAAATGGCGAAATATCATAATTTTTTAATCTTTCCAATAGTTTTTTCATTCCAGTAAACATTAAAAATGGCTTAAACAGAACAGTTTAGTTATTACCATTTTATAATCTCATATCGTTTAATTTCACTGCGCATATCAAATCCCTCTTTTTGTGCCTTTCCTTAATCCAAAAATAGAATTTGGAATTTCCGTTAACAATTCCCGGAAAACCATGGGTAATTCACCTAAACCCAAAAATAAAGATGCCATAAATAACTTTTAACTCAACGGCGTAATTTAAAATACGTCATAACCTTTCGTACCTATCAAAAACAAGAGAAATCAAAACAAACCATCAAAGAAGACAACAATCTTTAACAACCTTGTCGCAGCCTAATTAACAGATAACAACAAATGCAAATTGCTGCAAACATATGCAACAGCGAGTTGGTCTTATGAAACCAAAATCAAAATATTTGCAACTCATCCGAGAATTGCAATTTCTTTGTAACTTGAATGAATACATTCCACTGGCCGTAGCCAACAAGTGCTCTCATAAATGGTAACAATTGGCAGAGTTGGTTATTAAAAATTCCACTTGAAGGCAGCAGCATGAAGTGCATATATTGGACATGTATAATAATTATTTATCTAATCTACAAAACTAATGTCCAAGACATTGAAAGTAAATAACTACGACGCAATACATATAAGGAAAATTTGCGTCTCGTTTGCTGCCTTTAAGCCAAATGGTTAAGATATGAATCCACTGGAGCGATAGCTGTGGTAATTATTCAAACATTAATAAAGTTACAGCCATGGACATAAAAATAAAACTAGTGGACTTGACTGAGAAAAGATAACCTTTTTTATAGAAATTTGTAAATGCGGAACAGGTGCAACCTTTTAGGTATGCGTAGATAGAAGTGGAAGCTGGACCAATGGACCTTGGCTGCTTGGCAAACCTGCCACCTGAATAACTAAGAGTAGAAAGATTTGGGTCATATATGGTTTTTACACTAGGTCTTATAAACCAATTCCTAGTAGCCACTTGCATAGAAAGAGGACAAATTAAGAGTGTGCTGGTAAATCCAGAAATAATTGAAAATAGGAACAATTTAACTATAAGAGCCTAGTTGAAACACATTACAAGAGCTATATTTGAGCTATAAATTATATGTAGTGTAAAATCGTGCCCTTTGAATGGACACCAAAGTTGAATGAGAAATTCTACAATTAATCAAGAAAAGAAGATAAACGAAATGTCAATTTGGTTTCGGAAATGAAAACACTGTCTCGATTCAAATATGCTTATCCAAACTGGAGTTACAGAAAACTTCACTAGCTTCTAATCTCCTGCCGCTTCTTCAAAAGAGACGAGCTGCTAATCGCCAAATGTTTTAAAACTAGTTGCTCGACGGCAAGACTGATGATATGTTCCAGTATTTCCAGCAAGGCTGGGGCCCGATTCCGACTATAATCCGATCTATCTAAATGTACGACTTCCCGAAACCTCAAATCGAAAAGGACTTTTTTTTTGAAAAACGGTTCGTTTTATATAAATGAATGACTTCATCGTATCGTATATTACGAGTTCGAGAAAGAAACTAAAGAAAAATCAAGAAGCATGGTTAACTAGCCGAGTCTTTCTCAGAAAAAGTAATATCAAACATACATGTCTGTGTTTGTTCAAATTCATCGAAAGAAGAAAATGCTACCTTCGAACCGTACCCTATGTTAATTAACGCATAGAAGGAAGCATCTTCGACCACATAAAGTAACATATTCTTCACCATGAAGGTGAAGAACGGCGTCGTTGCTGAAACTAAACAGCTCCGGCATTGAGTAAGAGTCGTTGGGGTGAGTACATTAGGCGAAAGTCACTGATGATTTGGTAGAGGTACCAATAAAACAGCTGTATGACCACCTAGCCTCCTTTGTGTTGTGTTCCTGCTTTTTGAAGTTATGTGCAAACATAAGGAGACCTAGAGCCAGCGTACTATTGATGGTTTGATTATTGATTATCATAAAGGTCGTTAAAGCACACACATTATCTTTTTGGCAACACTGGTTTATACAGCTCACGAAAGTTTCTGTTTTGTTTTACTGTCAAACATCTTCAGTTTGGTCTATAATTTAACCATGAATCGTCTTACAAACGAACAACGCTTGCAAATTATTGAATATTATTATTAAAATGCTTGCTCTTTTAGGAAAGTTCATAGCGCGCTTCTTTCTTCTTCATTTTATGGTCAGTTTAATCGACCCACTGAAGCGGATATTCGGGCTATTGTAACTAAATTTCGCACCAATTTTACATTGTTGGACATTAAACCACCAACACGCTTACGTAAAGTGCGAACTGAAGAAAATATCGCAGCTGTATCGGCCAGTGTTAATGATGACCATCAATTATCGATTCGTCGCCGTTCGCAGCATTTGTGTCTCTGTTACTTAACAACGTGGAAAACGTAACGTAACTGTGAATGGTGAGATGATATCCAACTTTTTTTTGCACAAAATGCAAGACCTTGGCTTGCATGACTTGTGGTTACAACAAGAGGGTGCCACATGCCACACAGCTCGCGCAACAATGTACTTATTGAGAGGCGAGTTCGGTGAACATTTTATTTCGCGTTCGGGACTGGTCAATTGGCCGCCTAGATCGTGCGAATGTTAAAGCTCATGTCTATACAGACAAGCCCGCTTCAATTGACGCATTGGATGACAACATTGAAGCATTTATTCGTGAGATATGTTGGGAAGAGTATGCCAAAATTGGACTAATCGGATGGACCATTTGAGGCGCCGTCACGGTCAACATTTGCATGAAATAGGGTGCATGTAATAACGCCCGCTGACATAATGCCCGCGGGCGTAATGTCGCTCTTAACAGTGACATAGCGCCCGCAGGCTTTATGTCACTTTTGAAAGTGTCATATCGCCCGGATTCGGTGTGTCATAAAATCAGCGGGCGTTATGTCACTTTGAAAAGCATTTCAAGTACCGTTAATTTTGTTATCTCTTGATTGAAAGTACAGTTCATTATTTTTTTCTTTTCTGCACCTTACGCGTGATTATGTTCTTAGGTTTGAGCAGCGTGGACGCGAAATTGATTTAGTATACTATAGTAAAATTGTTGGTGGGCTTCGAAATAATTCGAAATTGTGGTTGCTTCCAGCACAACAACAATTGTTCCAAATTAAGCATTCGACCCAAAAAAGTTCGAGGTTTGTTGGCTTTGTTAAAAATAAATGCGCGGCATTCTCAATTCTTCACGAACATATACTATATAATTTTTTTAAAGAACTTTGGAGTAGGGGTAACTCTACTCTACTACTCTTTCAACTCGCTCATGAACAGACAAAATGATTTGATAAGTTTGAAGAATTGGATTGCAATTCGGACATTGAAGAGGCAGATCTAGAAAACGATTTTATTTTTACTCAAAAAGAACAATTCGCTATTGCTCTGCCCCTATTGCAGACAAATTATTGAAAATAACCTTAAAATATTTCAATAAATAAAATATAAAGAGTTTCGTTTATACAAGTGCATACAAAATTTACTCAGAATTTCTTTTTTTCTTTTCGGGTTAAAGCCCGAAAAAAACATAGTGCCCCGCGGGCGTTATGACATTTTCAAAAGTGACATAAAGCCCGCGGGCGTTATGTCACTGTTAAGAGCGACATAACGCCCGCGGGCGTTATTACATGCACCCAGATTTACATGAAATAATCTTCAAACATTAAATTATGGGTTGCCCAAATGTAATTGCGGATTTTTCATATAGTCGGCGTTTATAATTTTTTTAACTGCTTGTGACTCTGTAATTGCATTCTTTCTTTTGTCAGTTATTAGCCGTCACTATTAGCTTGCTTTAGAAAAAAAAAGTGCGCGTAATTTTGTTTACATTTGTTTGATTGGCGCCCTTTTTAATATGGAGTCCACAAAAGAGCATTTTCGTCATATTTTACTTTATTATTTCCGTAAAGGAAAAAGCGCAGAGAGAGTTGCTAAAAAGTTACGTGATGTGTATGGTGATAAAGCCTTAAAAGAAAGACAGTGTCAAAATTGGTTTCGCAAATTCCGTTCTGGAGATTTTTCACTTAAAGATGAGCCACGTTCAGGTCGGCCAAATGAAGTTGATGATGACCAAATCAAAGCATTAATCGAATTGGATCGTCATGTAACTGAGCGTGAGATAGGAGAGAAGTTAAATATACCAAAATCAACCGTTCATTATCACATACAAAGTCTTGGACTGGTGAAAAAGCTTGATATTTGGGTACCACATGAATTGAAAGAAATTCATTTAACAAACCGAATCAACGTTTGTGATATGCATCTTAAACGCAATGAATTCGATCCATTTTTAAAGCGAATCATAACTGGAGATGAAAAATGGATTGTTTACAATAACGTTAATCGAAAACGATCATGGTCCAAGCATGGTGAACCAGCTCAAACCACTTCAAAGGCTGATATCCACCAAAAGAAGGTTATGCTGTCTGTTTGGTGGGATTGGAAGGGTGTGGTATATTTTGAGCTGCTTCCAAGGAACCAAACGATTAATTCGGATGTTTACTGTCAACAACTGGACAAATTGAATGCAGCCATCAACGAGAAACGGCCAGAATTGATCAATCGTAAAGGTGTCATTTTCCATCATGACAACGCCAGACCACACACATCTTTGATGACCCGGCAAAAACTGGGACAGCTTGGCTGGGAAGTTTTGATGCATCCACCATATAGCCCTGACCTTGCACCATCAGACTACCATTTATTTCGATCTTTGCAGAACTCCTTAAATGGTAAAACTTTCGGCAATGATGAGGCTATAAAATCGCACTTGGTTCAGTTTTTTGCAGATAAAGGCCAGAAGTTCTATGAGCGTGGAATACAAAATTTGCCGGGAAGATGGCAAAAGGTTATCGAACAAAATGGAAATTATATATTTGATTAAAGTTCATTCTAAGTTTGATTAAAAATGCATTTACTTTCTTTTGAAAAATCCGCAATTACTTTTGGGCAAACCTATGGACCGTACTAACGATTCAAAAAAGGTTTCATGCATGTTTCTGAATTTTATGTGTTTTTTTTTTTTTTTTAAAAACTTTCCTATAGCTCTTAAAAATCACCTTTAGTTAACTAGTTCTAATAAGAAAACTATTTTTTGTTTTTAATGCATATGTCTCCAGACTTCTTAAATTTAAGTATTCTATGAGGTTTCTCAATTCCCTGAATTATTTCGGATCGGGCAGCTGAATAGAATAATTGTCTAGAAAAGATAAGTCTGAAAAATAGTTATAGTGAGGAAAATTTGTTAAATTTTTAATTGTTAAAATATCAAGACTCTGAACTCTATACGAAAATACAGCTGAAAATTGCAGTGCAATAGCTGACGATAAAGATGCTACTGTTTTTTTGTGTTAAACACTCAATTAAATAGTTTGGTACTTATTTTTATCGGTCGGTACTTTACGACGCTGTACCGTACTTATTTTTTTTCGGTCGGTGCATTACAAATTATTTACCGTACTATTATTTTCGTACAGTACGAAACGAAACATGTATCGTACTTTTATGAGTACGGTACGTGGCTTTGTTCAGTACTTTTTGTGTACCGAACATACTTGAGAATCCTGGTAAGCACAGCTGTATGTTGTTTTTTACAGATTGTTCAGAATTTACATACATTTTTTTGGAGCAGCGAATAATTAAATTGTTTCTGAACTCCGATTCGAACTTGAAACTAGGTTCAGCGACCTTATGAACCTGCTCCGTGCACCCAAATAAATTTTTGGGACCGATTTTTTATCTGCATACCAGAAAATAATATCAGGGATGCACACCAAACTGTAAAACCAGTTCGTGCTTATAGACTGAGAACCGAACTGCTGTCGTCTTAAAATTTTTATAAATCAAACCAAACTGTTAGAAAAAAACAGATTTGGTTTATCTACAATTATAGGGCATAAAAGCTAAACCTACATTTGTGGCTACATTACTTAAGGTTTATAAAGTTTCCTATTTTCGGATTCGCCCTCCAGTTTTTTTCCAGTTATTGGTAAGGTCTATTTTTCGGTACTGGCGTTCGTAAATACAATGATGGTTGAGATCCCAATAGATTTACAGTAAATTCGTGGTGTCCTTTAAGAACCGAAATATTTCCCGCTGGAGATCGGCAAGGGATTGAGTTGAAAATGTGGAGAAGACGGGACTTAAGTTTTCTTATCTGCTTTCATCTTTATTATACATTTTTAAAGGACGGTTTGAGGAATCTTAAAAACCGTCAAAACTTGACGATTTTGCAAATTTCGTGTACAATTCAGGTATAAATCAAAACAATAGAATGCAACCCCTAACCTTTCGCAGGTAAACGACTTAAATTAAGCAGAGGCACCTGCATGAAGCCTAAGCGGACACTCAATGTGGAACTGAATTATAACAAAGAGAGAGTGGAATATAATAAATTTCCCCCATTCCTCATCAAGCCTTAAAACAAAACAATTCCCCCACAAACATGTGCAAAAAAATGCAAGCAATATAAATAATCAATGCCAACGCAAATATGTTTTTAGAGAGCACAGACAAAGAGAGAGAGTGCACTCCCCTCTCACGCTCTATTCTCTTACTCACCTTTCGTGAAGTTTCCCCGAATGTGACACAGACGTTTCGACGCCATACAAAGCAATACCTCCAGGCGACCATTGCCCAGCATTTTGGTCACCTGAGCGTATTCCTGTTGATCCTCCTTGAAGATCAGCTCACGCTTCTC
>JAEIFU010001061.1:0-83635 GCA_018904235.1 Lordiphosa stackelbergi
TAGTCCATTCATGATCACTTGATCCAACCAAACCAGGATTTTATGCTACTAACATTCTATACCCTTTCAGATTCCTTTACTCTCCACGCCATCAACGTTTTTGGGTTCCCAAATGTGTCACAATGTAATAATTGATCATATTTTTTAGCCGCGTTCTCTAGAGATAGCCCGTGGGGGCCGAGCACAATCGGCAATCCGAATCAGGACTGCAAACCCAATCATTTTTTCAGAGCTCCATTTCGGGGTTTCGTACCAAAACTTTTCTAATTTCAGATTTTTTCCTACCGTTTTTTCTGCCGATATAGGCGAATATCGATATTTTTATAAACGATATATCAGAAAATTGGAAATCCTGACTATCCTATAGAAAATTGGTCTGCTAAAGGAGTTATAAACTAAATAGAGGGGCATAATAGACCACGATTGGTCGCGGTATCCAAATAACAAGTAATAAATTGCAGGAGTCAAATATCATAACAAGACTGTCGATATTTTTTCTCACATACTTAGGTATAGAAAAAACGAAAGCAACGGAAATGGGTCTAAAATGAATTCCTTTATTCAAATTTTCTTTATTCTTCTAAGTGGACTAAAAACAAATTGTTTTTGTTTCAGTCCTGTTAGAAGAGACAACATCTATATGGGGATTCTAGCTAGCTCGAGGTCAATGTTTTGTACGTGCTTATATAAAAACAAACACAAGTTTTAGTTTTTTTAATATATTTTACGCCCTTTCGGGTTTCGTCTTCAGGGAATGAAACTAGAAACTTCAAATATACAACATTGGTCGCCAACCATACCAACATCATAACAAAGACAAAATCTTTAAATGTCATTAATATTCGAGGACGATTTTAATTTTCCGCATTTTCAGTAGATTTTAATTATTTTAATTTTTAATTTATAGTCTACTTTCAGAAAACTAAGTCACTTAAATCTTAAAGTTATGCTATTGGGAAGGTAAGACGTTCTTTACAAACTTTTTAGTTTTCTTAATCTTTAGAAAAAACCGATATATCGATATATCGACACGATATATCCAATATCGATATTGAAAACTTTTATTTTTCATATTATCGAATTGATAATTTCGGTACCCATTGAACATAGATAAAACGTGATCACGAAGTTGTGCAAATGTATGTAACATGGAGAAGGAAACTTTTCCGACCCCATAAAGTATATATATTCTTGATCAGCATCAACAGCCATGTAGATTTAGCCATATCCGTCTGTCTGTATGAACGCATCAATCTCAGAGACTATAAGAGAGAAAGACACAAATTTTTGCATGTATATAGGTGTGTACTGTAGATCAAGTTTGTTTCAGATTTGCTAAATTTCCTACCCTTCCCCCTTTAACCTCGTGGCCTAAAATATATTGTCCTAGCCCTTATATCTATTTATTCTAAAAAGCACAATCATCATAATCAATCATAAAATAGACTATTAGTGTATGTTAATGTTGAAGTTTATTTGTCCCATGGATTTTGCAGCATAACTTAAAGGCTGCCATCAATGCATTCAGGAGAGTCGCATCGAATTTATTTGCTGAATGTGTGTCTCTTTTCCAAGTTTAAAGACGCATTTAATTTTACTCTGAAATTTTCTTCTTCTGTCTTTTGGCAACAAACATTCAAATCCACAAATTATAGCCAATCTGTAAGCTTATTTTGCATTGTATATTGCTAACTATGAGAGCTGGCCGGACGGACCCATAAGGAGAATTCAGCGTGTCGGAGGCATTATTAGATTATTTTTGTAATTTTCGTAGATTTTTTTTTGTTAGAAGTTATATTCTTTGTTTCTGTGACATTTTGTAATATAATAAATTAATAAAAAAACGTTGTTATGTGTCTTGTACGATAAGTCTGAAAGCAGTTTTTGTTTATAATTCAAAAATTTAAGCTTTTTTAAAAACTAAAAAAGTGCTCCAAAAAAAGATCTAAGTCATACAAAAACACCAAAATAGAAAAAGTTGACATAGAATTAGGGCCCCCACCAAGGAAAGCCCGGTTTGAAATCAAACACACAAACATAACGGGGTGGCTACCGTGTAACAATAAGCTTGTTTATTTCGCTCTTCTCTGCAAATTTATAAGTAAAATATCCGCTATATTGTGGTTAACATAAATAAAATTTTTTTTGGGGGGTGATTTTTTGTATATAAAAATTTGATATAAATATAAATTTTTAACAATTTGGCAAAAAAATTTTTCGTAACAATGTCATATACTTAAATAATTAAATAATTACAAAATAAAAAATGACTTTCAAAATTATAGATTTAAGTAGCGGTAACGAAAATGACTTAAAATTATAGCAACAATAAATTAAATCATATTAAAAGTAAACAACTCAAATTCTCAAACAAAGACTTATCTGTCAATCGACGATACAGACTCTCAAAGTTATTTGCTAGAAATGGAGCAATTTTTTCCATTCTTCGTATTGTATAACGGTTTCTTTGATACTAAAAATTTAGAAATGTTAAAATTTGACAACAAAATATTCTTGGGAATATGGTTTTGGGAATGCCAAATTACCTTTTGGCCGTTTGAGGTAGTCTCTAATGTACAATGTTCGTAAAAGTTTCTATTTTTTACTTTCATAAAATCTCGAAAAAATAAACAATGTTCATTTTAACTGTGGTCCGGTATGATGCGAAACAAGTAATACATATGAGGTCAATAGGGACGGGATGGGATTAAATTTAAAATTGAGTTCAAGATCCAGGCGGGTAGTCTTAAATTTAGGTTATGTGCGATAATTCATATTTGTTAAATTAAAGCTACAAAATACATTGGAAAGAGACTTGAACCAGATTAAAGCTGGGTAAAATTGAATTCAAAGGGTTAAAATGTTTAAAGGTTTCATGCATTGTCGGATCAGTCATCGATAAAAAAATGGCATTGGTTTGAATAACAAATAAAATCAATTTTTTATAAGACTTCTTCTTTTTCTTGACAGTGTGCAGCACTTTTTAGGAAATGAAAAATTAAGATTATTTTAGCCAATTCTAATTTAGTATTATGTTATAAAAATGTTGTATTAATAAAAAAACAAACATTTTACTAAAAGCTTTGGAAATCGAGGGCTGTTCAAACAGTTCTCGGCCGTCAAAGTGCGGGGGCCAAATTACTAGAGTGTATATCTGCACATCAGACCCCGAAACCAGGGCATGGCCGTGAAGAGCGCATGTTAATCATTTATATTTATTGATTGTGAAACTTATAATTTAAAATTAAACCAAAAAGAACGCTCTAAGCAATGTGACCATATTACATGAACATATCTTACAATCTGGTCACACTGTCCCACAACAAAAAAATTGTCACTTTTGGTATTTTTGTTTTGGCTGTTTTTTGGTGGAATTGTATATTAAACTTTAGAATGCAATTAAAAATCTTGAATGCACATTTTTAAGCTTTTGGACTCCTTTAGGGCAAGTCAATTTTCCATTCCATTTATCATTGGCTTGCATAATCTACATATTTTTAAAACTATTTTTCTATGGCATTTTTGAAAGCTGATCTAATAATATTAACTGCCTCATTGACCTTCAGCACAAATTTACTTTCAGTTTTCATAATTGAAATGAGTGCAAAATAAATGTGGAATACACAAAACGTATCAATTTCTTTGGTTTACCGAGACGTTTCAGCTGGTTTCCTTTGGTTTAATTCACAACACAATTGAAAGCAAAAGCGGCCAACTAACATAATTGCAACACACATTCACATACCAGTACTCACAGATACACACACCCACCAACCGATCATAGCTTGATTCATTAATCATTGAACCGCAGTATTTGCAAAAAAAAAAAAAAAAAAGCGGTAAGCGAGTAAAATTTTACGTTTCGCACTTGAAAAGTTGTAATACCCTAACAGACCAGTTGAGGCTAATAAATGGACACTTTACTACTTTACTTAAATGCAAGGTGGCTGCATAAACCACGCACAATACTTCTTTACAATGCACACCCCGGAAAGCTTGTTCCTTGGAGGAGCGTCGCCAATTTTACATTTTACATCCTTCTCATCCATTTTAACAATTCGAAATGGGTAACGGTTGGTTCTCGAGTAGAGCTAAAGTGGCACAAAAAAGATCCGTAAATTTCCGCATAACCTTTTGTTAGGGTATCCACAACAAATGGAAATATCGGGCCACGGTGACAGACCTGGCGTAATTGTCGAAACGAGTAAATTTAAATGTTTTAGCACCGAAACAATTTTCAACAATTGGCTAAGCAAAAACAATGGCCAACGATTACTGTGTCATTGGACAGGCGTTGGCGTTGTCCGGCCACGACCATTTTTCGGCGGCGTCTCTTTTGGCTAAAATTGAGTGTAATTGGTAACAAGACATATAGCAGCTTGATTGTAATTTAACAGGTAACACTCTCGTGTAAACCCAAACCCAACCCAAAATGACGCCCAGCACCCAAAAAAGCACAAAATCCCACAAAACTCAGACCACATTTGATATTGCACAACTTTAACTGGCATGCAAATTGCATATAATAGTTTAAATGTTTTCATTTGTTGTGGCAGCAGTTTGGTCTAAATCGGAGCAGCACGAAAAAGGCCAAGACTATTGCAACAGCAAACAGAATCGAACTGTGGCCGCTCCTAACTAGCGGCAGAGTTGAAATATTTACACCTACGCCACGTTTTAAACAGGTTCTTTTTGGCAGAAAGGTCGCTGCTATTGGTATAAAATGTGAAAGGTTTTGTGGCTTAGCAGCTAACCCAAAAAGCACCAAACGAATTGCAATTAAATCCAAGTCACAGTTGATATTACAAATGTGAAATTATTACACAATTGCAAACAAATTTTTAATTTATTTAATTGCTGCAAAAGCAAAAATAACAAATCAACTGTCAACGTTGATGATGACAACGATGGTGGTGGTGATGACTGCGACGGCTGCAAACGTTTTGGTCAAGACCAAGACAAGTCAGCTTTGGCCAGACATGTCACAATCCCACAGACCAGTCCAAGTTGTCGTGATCGGTGTATCAGTTGAAAACTGGACACGCATTGGGCACAAAATTTTTCAAATACTTGTAAGTGGCATAACGAAAATAAATAAGAAAAAACTGGCAACTACTAGTTTTGAATAATTTGTTAATCCAACGGATGTAAGCTAGACACATAATGATAGAAACACACTGAAATTGGGTAATTAGAAGCCAAGAAGGGAATTTGATTCGTTTGGGGAACAAATTTCATGTGCCGCCAACTCTTTTTTAACTATGAAAATGTTTAGAGTAAGATTGTGTTGAAACATTTCTAACTTTTTCAGAGGTTTTTTTCAATATTTTTTTTTTTTGCAGATATCAGGGGTGACTGGTGTCATTCTTTCATTTTATTTTTTGTTAAGGATTGTTGGACAAATTATCATTGAAAAACTTACATTTCTTCTTTCTTCTTATTTTCCTGAAATGTGGAAGCAAGCCAAAATTCTCCCAATACCAAAACCCAATGGACAATTCAGACCAATATCGATTCTTCCGTTTTTGTCAAAAGTCATCGAACTATGACATTTACGAAATGGGTCGCTATTCGCTTGAAGAAAGTTGGGAAATATTAAAAACATTTTTCTAAAGTGGTGAGTCCTCGACTCAATCTGTGCGAAATTTAAAAAAAAAATTGAACAAAAATAACTCAATTTGTGGGTCAATTCGTGAAGGGAGTTCTTCAAACTAGAATGTTGGTGGATAAACCAACCCGTGTACGTACTCGTCCGGTGCGTTCGACCGAAAACATTACCAAGTCAGCCGTGGTGGTCTTTTGATCGAAATTGTTTTTCATAAATAAATTACATGAACTAACCATATATCGAAGGCAACGGGACAAACCTTTGGTCTCTATATTTCGCGCACAAAAATTTCAATAAGAAGAAGTCTGTAAGGGGACTTCAGAGTACAGCCGCCTTGCATCCGCAGCTGACCTTCTTTCTAAATCAGACGATATAAAAAGGCAAAATTATATGGTTAACTAGCAAAACCCGCCGCGACTTCGTCCGCGTGTCAGTTGTATAAATTTGGGTTGAAATTGTGCAGCGTAAAGTGTGTACATCACAAATCATTGTTTGTTATAGACAACTATGAAAGAAAACTTTTGTTTCATTAGCAAATAACCCGACGCGCTTCGCTGCGCCTTCACCAATGAACACCCACTTCCCGTCCACATCCCACCCACTCTCCACCCAATTCCCACCATCTTTCCACCCAGTTTCCACCTAAATCCCACCCACTTCCCGCCCACATCCCACCAACTTCCCATCAATTTGCCACCCACATACCACCCACTTCCTGCCCACTTCCCGCACACATCCCACCCACTTCCCATCCACTTACCACCCACATTCCAACCACTTGCCACCCACTTCCCGCCCACATCCAACCCACTTCCAAAACAACTTACCACCCACAACCCACACCCATCCTACCCACATCCATACAAACCGAGTTTCAAGCCAATCGGATCAAAAATAGTTTTTTTTGCATGCAGAATTTTCCGGCCATTTTTCTCGAGGTCGGATTTCCCGAAATCGGAAAAACACGTGTCGAATCATTTCGTGTACTATGCTTACAAACCAAGTTTCAAGTCAATCGGATGAAAAATAAAATTTTTCCCATACAAACTTTTCCGACGCTTTTCCGACTTTTCCGGGTGTAATTTTCCAAATTTTCTTTCTTAGTGCGCGCCTGCATAACTGAACGAAGGTCTATGCCAAATCTCAAACCTGTAGTATAAGCCGTTTAGGCTGTGCGTTGATAATAAGTCAGTCGGGCGTACAGATTTATATATATAGACAGATGATGATGTGCTCGAAAATAATCTGGGCGACGCATTATTCAATTCAAGCAACCCGAGGAAAGGTTGACCGGATTAATAATTATTTTGTATCAGGCTGCAGCCACAACTTCCCTTTCGCCCATTGTGAAACTGAAGGCTAAGTCCTTCATAAAAGCAAAGCAAATTTTGCTCTGGATGTCTGTTCGATGCTTTCCACTTTATTATTTATTATACTCTGTACCGAAGGTTCATAGAGTATATTAAGTTTGCGGAAAAGTATGTAACAGGGAGAAGGAAACATTTCCGACCCTATAAAGTATACATATTCTTGATCAGCACCGAGTCGATATAGCCATGTCCGTCTGTCTGTCCGTCCGTCCGTATGAACAAACAGATCTCAGAGATGGTAAGAGATAGAGGTTTGACATGTATGGGACAAATGCTTCTTATACTTGACCGCAATTTTGAAAAAACGTCATATCTCCCACAGTTTTATAGATAGATGATTCGTACCTTCAAAAGATAGTTAGTAATTAGCAATATGTATCGATTTGCTGAAGAAATAATAAGGATCGGATGAGCGGTTTTCAAGTTATGAGCAAATAAGTGAATCACCCCCCGCAACCCCCCTCCCAACCTTTCACAACCAACGTCGCACAATCATATACCCCGTTTATATGTGAAGAAATACGCGGTAACTTACCTCGCATTTTTGCATTAAAATGCTTATTCTGAGCTTACACTACGTGAGAAAGTGTCACAGAGTGTCACATTGCGCTTTTACCATGGATGTGACAGTCTGTGACGCGGTCAGTTACAGCGTATTTCTCTACATATAAACGGGGTAATAGAGAGAGAGACAAAGAGAGAGAGAGAAAGAGAGTGGAAAAGAGAAACTTAGAGATGAGCGCAGCAGCAGCACTGCATTCAGCTCCTACTCTAGGTACAGAGTATATTATAGTCGGGCCTGACCGACTTTCTTACTTGTTTTCTTTGTTTTAACTCAAAAATCGCTATTGTATACACTTTAAAACTAAATTCTACTAATTTCGAAATTCAAATGTTAAAATGTCGCAACACTGAAATACTAGCGATTTGGTAAGTGCCAGTGAATGACAAATTTAACTAGCGATTTAGTAAAATGATAATTTATTAAACATAAATGTTAAATGTTTAATTTTGTGATAAATATTATACCCAAATTGAATATCCTTAATGAATCGGTTAGGCTTATTTTTATCCAAATGCATTTTGGGGGCTTATTTAAGCAAATCGCCGAATCAAGAGTGCGAGATTTGCACATTACTCGAAAACAGGCTCTGTGGCAGGGCGAATTCAATTTCGATCGAATTTAGATCGAAAATGATTTCTGTGGCACCCCTGATATATTCAAAAGTTATATCCACTTCTGTTCAATTGCTAATAAATGAGGAAAGCAGCTCGGATCCAATTACTTAGTCTAAAAGTGTAGATACCGTCGATTTATTTATGAATTTTTATGAAAAGATTTTTACAAAAAAAAATTAATGGCATCAATCAAGGTTTTTTTTCGCATTAAACGTTAAAAAAATAACGATAATGTATTTAAATGACAAAGTTTTCAGAATTGTATGAACTTTGTGTTCCACCTACCCAAGTAAGAGTGGAACGGTTATTTTCTGGTGTCAAGTCTCCGCTAAGAAATCAGATGGACGGAAATACATTGACCGCTATCCGCTATTATGCTTCTAAGAACTAATCGTTAATTTACCTTCTTTGTAATTAATTTTTTATTTATCATCTTATATTTTAATCATCTTAACAATACAAACTTGTGCATTTCGTATGGTAAACACACGCTAATAAAATTTTTAATTTATGTACACATACATGTCTATAGCTTGCTTAACCACTTTGTTTGGACTAACATTTAAAATTTTTTGTTAGTTTTACCTGGGCATACCGCTACGTACCGGTATACCGAAATAAAAATCTAGGTACCGGTATGGAACCAAATACCGAAATAAAAAAGAACTAGAACTTTTTACCGAAACGGAATTTTCAGTACATAACAGAACCGGAACCGGAACCGAAATTTGATTCGGCTTAAATCCCTAATTTTAGTCCCTGTTTCTAACCTTGCTAATCTTTCGTGTATTCGTACTTTATTAAGCGCTCCTTACGTAAATGTATAAATCAGATCCAAGCCTCAAATATATTTCAAACATTTCTACTGAAATAAAAGTGAATGCAAATTCCCATTAAAAAAGCGTGGAAAAAAGAATCTGTCTAAGTGCTTCATCATTGTCTCATATGATTAATCCTGCATGCAAATGATATCTTAATTAACGTTTTTACTCTCTCTCCCGGCTTTTTTTTTTAATAATGTATTTTAATTTGTTGCCTGGTCATCTTTGATGGATAGCAATTATATGCCTGACATAAAGCGACATTTTGCATCCCCGCCAAAAAGAAAAAATGAACACATTTCATTTTGGTTATTTCCAGAGGCTGCGCCAAACAAACGAATCGCTTGCGCCAACTTCAACTTTGACAAAGTGTTTGGCATCGTGGCAAAATGTCAGCCCCCCGAAACTTAAAAGCCATGAGGCCGCCATGGAGTCCATCTAAAACACTCTCTCTCTCTCTTTCTATTCGTATTTCGCTGTATTTTTTGGTTAAATGCTAAGATAATTGCTTTGCCAATTTGACTTAATGAATTTAAGATTCATTTGAATTGGTTTTTTAATTCAACTTAGATGTGCTGACCATGTCAAAGTTGAGAGTTGAGATTATTTAAGATGGAATAATGTTCATGAATTTGAAAGCTCACTTTCTTTTGCAGCTGCACAAAGAATTGAACTTGATTAACAAAGGGTTAACGCAACATCCTCATCATCAAATGGTAGAAAGCTGATGAAACTAAAAATGCATAAATATAAGCAACAAAAAATATATATATATAAAAAATGTGAAGAATTTTCCACAGCTGAGTAGCTGAAATGTGAAATTGCTTTCGGAATCCAAGTGTTGACAGGCAAATCATAATTTCACTTTGAGCCCCACAGAATAACTGACAATGAGCTTCATTTCATATGCGAACAATGTGACGCATAAGCCAACAAAATGAACTTGAATATCTCAGAAAAAAGCCTATGGAAACTAGTTTATTTACAGTTCATTAGATATTTTCATGCGATACAAGTTACATGGGTTTTGTGTTTCTCGAATTTTTCTAAATACAATTTTAAGCTGAAATTGAAAGAGGAATGTTTTGAACAGAGATGTTAAATTTAGTTTTTTAACTAATAGGAACTCAAAATCGGAAAAAAACTGAAATGATCTTTAATTTCGTTCAAGGTTATGGTAATTTAATGGGCCTCGGTTATAAACAGTTAAAAAAAATTAATGGCTATGTTAAAATACCTTGACAGATTGATTCCCAACGAAACATAATATTTATACCCTTGCAAAGAAAAGTTTACACTGACAAAAAAAAGTAGACATATTTTAAATCTAGGGGAAAAAAGAAAATCGGCGCTAAAGAACACAAGATTAAAGATATTGTATTAATGGGATCACAAATGTTTTTTCTGGATAACTTCAGGTGTTTCTAAAGAATTCATTGGCATCTGTGTTAACTGAGGGGAGAGAGTTTTCCCCTTCTATTACAGAATGGCTGATATGGAGCACACACATACACAAAGCTTCTGTAAACTTGGTTGTGTCTGTTGCTTTCGGGTTTTACTATAAGCCTGTATTTGGAATTCCCAAGCGGTTATAGCAATGCTGGCATGCAAAGACCTCTGGCCTTTTGCAGATGACAGGCAAAGACCGCTGATGATTGAATCGAAAGGTTCATAAAAGAGCGGTACCGTCGACCCGTCTGCTTTGTGGTGTCCGTGATTCTAGCTATAAAAAGTTATGAACAAATATAACTAATTTAACTGGTACTGAAACTGTCACATAAACGAAAATCACGAAATTGGAAAAAATTTTAAATACCTAAGAATTATGAAGATTAAGAGGTGTAGACCGAGAACCGCGAAAATGGACAGATTGTCTTTGGAGTATTTACTTTATATTTATTTCAAAATATTGTGTAAATTTGCCATATGACTTAGAAGACCTAAGATTATTATAAAGTTTTGATAGACGGGTAGTCATAGGAGGAGTAGAACAAACGGTCCAACGATAAACAGAAGTTGTAGATCAAACCTAAGATTATTATAGAGTTTTGATAGACGGCAATAGTAGACTTGTAAGTATGTGGAATAAGTAGAATAAACGATCCAACCGTAAATAGGTGTTGAAGATAAAACGGTCAAACCAATCGCGAAGTTTTCAAAATTTTCACAGGACCCTAAGATATTTATGTTAAGAATCGCGAAATTCAATAAATTGTATAATAAGTTCATATTATCATAAGGATTTAATAGGTAACGGTCTTCTAAGACATATGATTTACTCATGAAATTTCTTCTCATACAAACGGACCATACGGACCTAAAAATCGCAAAATTGTATCATGATTTAAAATTATCATATAGATGGACGAATGGTGAAGATAGAAAGGTCAAAAAATCGGGAATTTTTGCTAGATGAAAATTTGATAATTATCAAGTAAGCTTAACTTCTTCGATTTGTGTTTAAAATTCTAAATTCTAAAATTCTCAATAGACTTTCTTACATGATGCTATTCGTCTTACTCCCCTGCCCCATACCCACACCCACAACAAAGAGAGTTGTATGCATGCTTTTCCATGTCATTCCATTTCAGTTCAATCAACTTACCATTTCCTTTCGCAGCGTCGCTATCTGTGCATCCAAAGTGCTGCCGGTTGCGTTTACTTTAGCAGGTGAGCTGGTCACTGATGTCGTTGTAGTTGTTGTTGCTGCTGTTACCACTGTCGTGGCTGTTGCCGCTGTTGCTGTTGTTGTTGTTGCTGCTGTTGTGTTCATGCTTTCGTTTTTATTTGCATTGGACGCTGCCGCTGCCGCTGCCGTTGGTGCCTCATTTAAAGCTGCCGGCGTTGGCGCTAATTTATCGTTTCCATTATCATTGCTATCTTTAGTCACCGACTGATCGTGGTTGGTATTGCTGTTATCACAATCTTTTTGGTTAATGCTGCTGCTGTCGTTCTCCTTGTTGTTGTTGCTGTTGTTATTCGCCTCAACATCACTGAGCAGACCCGAATCAGAGCCAAGTAGCTTATTGAAACCAATAAGAGATTTGGGTAAAGGAGGCAAGCCGCTGATTGATAATCCACTGTGGAAGAAAAAGATAAAGAAAAGGGAAATTAGTTTAAGAAGAGTTTGGAATAAATCGAAGGCTGCAAACCAAACCCTAAGAAATGGTACGGTTCGGTCCACTGTCCATGTTCTATTGGAAAAAAAAGCATAGATAATTTCTAAATACTTTATATTTTAAGGAACGAAATTAATTGATAAAGTTATTTATCTCAGAAATAAAGTTCATACTAAATTTAGATATGACCGTGACAGACTTGAAACAATGTGCATACATACACTCAAACGCAAACCACATCACGCCCAGTAGCAACCGCTAACCCACTGTGGCCACACCGAATGCACGCACCAGCATCACCATCTTGTGGCCAACAACATGACCACGGATGGGGGCTCGGATCTTGACCACGGCGCTTATGACAGAGGCCGCCGCCTCTTCCGGCATAACCACTTATGCTACGATGCAATCAGCACATCCTCGCATCCAGTGAAGGATCAACAACAATTCGACGGGTTCGTCGTTGGGTGCCCTGGCCAATTCTCGTCTACATGTTTTTCTTCGACTTCGACATTAAAAACTATTCGAAACGCGATCTCTGCTCGGGGTACAATGCCCATTACTACAGACTAAGACATCTCAACGCTCAAACATCGATATTGAAGTCCTTACGCAATTTATCGACGTCACCAGGACTCCAAACACAGCACGAAGCCCTCAATGCGAGGCAAAGCGAAGCCCTCAACGCGAGGCAACGAAGCCCTCAACGCGAGGCACAAAGCGAAGCCCTCAACGCGAGGCAAAACAAAGAACTCAACGCGAGGCAACACGAAGTCTTCAAGGCGAGGCACAACGAAGCCCTCAATGCAAGGCAAAACAAAGCCCTCAACTCTAGGCAAAGCGAAGCCCTCAACGCGAGGCAATACGAAGCCCTCAACTCGAGGCAAAGCGAAGCCCTCAACGCGAGGCACAACGAAGCCCTCAACGCGAGGCAACCCAAAGTCCTCAACGCGAGGCACCACGAAGCCCTCAACGTGAGGCAACACGAAGTCTTCAACGCGAGGCACAACGAAGCTCTCAACGCGAGGCAAAACGAAGCCCTCAACTCGAGGCAAAGCGAAGCCCTCAACGCGAGGCAAAATAAAGAACTCAACGCGAGACAACACGAAGTCTTCAACGCGAGGCACAACGAAGCCCTCAACGCGAGGCAACCCAAAGTCCTCAACGCGAGGCACCACGAAGGCCTTGACGAGAAGCAACCTCATCCTGCTCTGACGAAACTTGCTTATCCACCCCCAATCAAACGGCCTCATCGTAAGGTTACAATCGACATAATTACAACTCCAACTTCTCATCACAGCAAGTCACAGATGTTCTGCTGAAAATTGCAGCTCCTGTCATGAAACCGTTAAACCGTGAAACCACGAGGCTGCAGCCACCTATCGATATTTATGGAAGCTATCGATATGAGGCGTGTGCCATCGCTGACCAAAAGAGAAGCGCGGAATCAAATTCATTCTTTTGTATTTAGCACGTAATATTAACTAACTATCTCTAGAAGGTATGAGTCAAGTATCTTGAGGAGGCGGGAAGGGTCATCTCTGAGATCTGTTTGTTCATACAGACGAACAGAAAAACATGGCTATATCGACTCGGCTGTTGATGTTGACCAAGAATACAGACTTTCAGGAAATTGTACAAATTTTGTAGTCTTATCTTGTAGACAGTTTCGAGTTCACAGCTGGCCTGTACACTTGTAAAATGTATTCCCATCCCGTTATAAAGGACCCAACCAATTCCGGAATTATATATAAATCCCTTCCGTCAAGTGATATTTCCATACCGTTCCCATTTCTAGTAAATATATACAGATTGTGGATTTAACAGCACTGTTTGCCAATAATTGGGTACATATAGATTCAGAAGTCTTTCCCAAGAATTAAAGTGAAAATTTTTTTGAATAAAACTTCGACATAATTCCCGTTTCGTTGAACCAATAATAACGAACTAAATATCAAAACAAATTGACTTCATGGAAGCCACTTTTCAGTTATAATAAATTCTAATTGGTTTCCGCCCTTTTTCCCCACCCCCTCCCTCCACAGTTCTCGACTCTTTCCCCACACCCCCTTCCTCTTCCTGCGCTCTCCACTCTTTTCCGTCCCCCTCATTCCTCCCCCTAGCCCAATCATATTAATCATACTTATGGCATCGTGCATTAAACACATACCTAATTTGTTTGAGTTTGAGTCGTTCCCTCTGTCACTCTCTCTCGTGCTCTTAGCAAAACAGCTAAGCACAATGTTGCCTGAACGCAATTGCTCATTTATTTGCCCCATAAAAACATTTCTTTGGCGTTTTCACCCACTTCGCAGAGAAATTTTCCAAATTTTCTTTCTAAGTGCGCGCCTGCATAACTAAAAGAAGGTCTATGGCCCCAGTATGGTCCCAGTTCGGAGCCATGAGCTGCCAGCCGAGATTCGAGAGGCCTGTACTAAACTGCCGGGCCTGAGCTTTGATTTAATGTATTCCGGTGGGTTTTGAAAATTTTAAGACTAATTGTTTTCTGGAGTTAAAGTACTTTAATTTCCAAGTAGAAATTGAATTGGCAATTTTTAATAATTTAAAAGATTTTTAGATCTCTATATTCTAGATACCTGAATTAACCTGCTTTATTGCAAAGACGGACAAGTTCTTAATTTTGTTTTTTCTGCGTGGATAAATTTGTCCTTTATATATAAAGACTACAATATTTAAAATTATTTTAAATTAAAAAATTATATTTCTAAAAATATGGTTTACTTTATATTCACGCGTTTGGATTGGTATCATCGATTGTTGATATTGAGCCATTCCTTAAAATTTTCGCACCTCAAACTGAACCAGAATTTGGATGACAAAAGTTTCTATGGTTTGCAGCCTTGATTTAGTTGGGTATGTACCTTCTCTTGCTACCCAAATAGCCATATCCCTGCCAATAGCCAATCACATGCCCCTCATTATCCACATAATAATCATCTTCATCATCATCATGCTCATAATCTTCGTGCTCGCTATCGCTAAGAGTTTGCCCCACATTTGGCAAGACAAGTGGCAGTGCACCCAAATCCTCATCATAGTCACTGCATGTGGTTGGCGTCTGACCACACCCAGCTCCCACACTCACACCCGCCGCGTCCTCTTCCTCATCATGCTCGTCGATGTTAAAGAAACCGTCTTGAAAACGCTGATACCATTTGGCCACATACTGTGCACTCGGGCAAAGGGCCCAAAGGCACTGCGACACTCGTCTAATATCTGGGCGGGATAGAGACGCCGACGGAACCCAAACAAGATGCATTGCTGCAACTCAGCCGGCGTGGGAGACGGTATGGGCGACAGGAATAGCTCGTCCAGGTCTTCGGACATGTTTGATGACGTTTTTAATTTGCGCTTGAAACGACTTATGACATTAGCTGGAATTTGTTGGGTTGAATGAATCAGAGTGAAAATTAGAATTTTGTGACAATGGAAGCAAAAAAAACAAAGGCAAGACAGACACACACAAAACATAGAAAACGGTGCCAGCCATTCCGAGTATAACGAGTTGCATGGCATTGCTACAAGAAGCTGGCCACATTGTAGTTGTGGCTGTTGTGGTTATGGCTAAAAGCACCGCAGGCATAAATTCAAACGATAAGCTGACAACAATGACATTTCAATCTTTGATATTAGCATAGGCAGAATGAGACAAAAGTAAGTAGTTGAGTTGAGTATGAATGTACATAAAAAGTAAGCAATAAGTCGACACAACCAGAAACGAAGGCCAGCAACTTATGGCTAGATTGTGGTCAACTGTCTTAGAGACAGTGCGGAGTATCTAGCTGTTTTTTTACGTAATTTTTTCTCTAACGGGGTGGGTTACCTTAAGGATGAAAAGTTTATTGATGGCTTACTTGCAAGCTAACTGAAAAATGTGTGCTCAAACCTAAATGATTTCTTTATAAGACGGCGAAATCGTCATGGCTTTTGAAGCTGATATAAATTCTACCACCGGGGTCGGCAACTTGAGCAGAGAAATTGCCAATTTTAACTGAGGTCTTACATTATAAGAAAACGGTAAGCTAGCTTTCAAAAGCTTCTGTTTTTGACTTTGATTTTTTGATCAATAACAGACAGAGAACAGAGTGTTTTGAAGCTCGTTTAAATGTGCTCAACACATTGACAATTTTTCTCCGCTGACTCACTATACTATAGCAGACGCTGAGATTCTGCCGACGTCTCTGCTCCTATTGCCGACCCCAGTTGTAACAGCGATGCTCAACGTGGATGAAGCCAAAAAGTGAGAGTGTATTAGTGTGCGAAAATCAAGCTCCGTGAATCGCTTCGAACTCTGGCGAGCGAATGACGGCTTTCTGCTCTCTTGGTCTCAGCTTCGGCATGCGTTCGGGTTGTGTACGTGTGAATAGCGAAGTGTTTTCGCCCCCTTGGGGAAACCAGAGACCATCGCTATCTTATAATAAAGCAGTGGCATATTTAAAATATATGGCAACTGTGAGCTTTTAATAATGCGAGCCAAGCACACGCGCATAATTTGCCGATTTGGTTTGCCTTAAGTGGGAACACCAAAAAGTTTGCGCGCAAACATGCCAAGTAGCCTTTGCCTCTGTTTGTGCATCAATTATAATTGGTTTTTATAGTTTTTGGGCTATAACTTTAAAAAGCGCGATGATACCAAAAAACTGAAAACATGTTAAATGAGAAGAAACAAAGGGCTACCAACTATTTTTTTCTAAGATTTTTAATATTAGCAGAACATTTTTCAGATTATTTATTGGGTTTTAATTTTATTGAAATCAAAAAATTTGTACCCTTATCAACAAAAAATTGAAACATCGTGTTTGGTTTTTCTGTAACGTTGTTTAATGCAGCTCACATTAAAACAAATTTTGTTGGAATAGGACACTTAATGTGGCCACAGGATCAACAAATGTAAAGAAACCTCGCAAAACACACGTTTATGCAAATATTTCGTAAACCTGACGTGCTGGGAGAAAACGGACAATTTATTTAAGTTCAGCGGCCAAAAATACACAAGGAACGATTGCTAACTTCTCTGTTGAAAAAGTTGGCCTTTTTTTGTAAACTTGTGTAATTATTAGAAACAAATATTTGCCCAGTGGGACCAAGTGGCAACTGCCTAATGAGTTCTTCTGACGATCAGTGTTTAAATTGCTTCAGTCGAAGTAGCAAAAGTCACAATATTTGTTCCACCGCTTCGACTTTTTCAGCTGATGAATATGAACTCTTGCTTCTGCTCATTTGAATATTGAGAAAAAGCGAACAGCAGCAGCAGTCGTCGCTTCATATTTCGATTTTGATTCTGTTTTTGTTTCGTGGTGTAAGTAGATAATGTCATCATATTCTCGAGTATTTAGAAAAAAATAAGAAAAGTAATCAACATTTGAAATATTTCTCGTGATAGTACATAGGTAAGACTAGTTCAAGGTGTACTAAACAAGGTAGGCTCACTCGCTCTCTCACAACTCCTTATATTTGAGTGAGATGCTTCGGAGATGCTTCGCTTCGGAGATGCTTCGCTTACAACAGCTGCCCTCTAGTACGGCTGGGGTCAGTCGGTCTATATTCGTCAACCCAGCGTTGCTCTTTGTACGTTGGTGAGTCGTGACGCCTATCAAAATTGTTGGAAAGAGAGAGAGGCGTACGCTCTAAATTAAAAATTTATATTATGCATTGCCGTCAACAGAGAAGCATCTCTCTTGGGTTGAAAGAGCGTCGCTTACATCACCCCATGCATGGCATTGGGTAGAACGAGCGTGGCTTATGTCGCTCCATACATGGCATTGGGTCGAAAGAGCGTCGCTTATTTTGCTTCTCTGCATGGCATTGCGTCGAACGAGTGTCGATAAAGTCGCACCATGCATGTAATTGAGCCAAACGAGCGTCGTTTACGTAGCTTCTCTGCATGGCATTTCGTCGACCTAGCGTGCCTGGAGAGTCGTTAACGTATTGAGCGGACATCCCCTTGCAAAATACGTCAGTCGAGCCCATTGTGAGGGAAATTAGCATGCGTCAACGACAGTCACAATATCGTCGACGGAACGTTGATATAGCGTCGGTCGGCCGTACTAGAGGGTGCTTACTGACTGAAATTTAACAAGTTGTCAAGAGAGCGAGAGAGTGAGTAGGCCTACCTTGTTTAGTATACCTTGGACTAACTAAAATATTATGATCATCAGAGGCAGAAATCATCCAAAGATCTAAATTAACGATCCTCAAATTCCCAGCTATTAAAAAATGTAATCTCTTTATGTGCTGTCAAGAGGAGTTAAGAGCCCCAAAAATTTCTCAACAGTAAACTCACTTAACAGATCACTTAAACCGTTACCTAAGCCACAACCTAGTTGTACAATACTGTTTCAAGAAACTCCCGGTCATATCTGAGGTGGATTACTTGTTGACAAGACTATATGCGGTTGGGAACGACAAAGTACACAATCAGACTTTACAGAACTTTGTTTCCAAAGGAATGCAAAAACTTTAATTTCCCTGTATTTTTTTTGTTTCGGGTGCTGCCGAAAGCAAAGCATCCGGTGACCCGTTCGGCACAGTACTCCCAGACGCTCGTTCAATTGTAGTCAACCAACCGGCAGTTTGCTAAGAGGTAACCATCGGCCTGGCCGATCAGCACAGCAACGCCAGACGTTCGCACATAAATTGTCAGGTTTTGGGACTGCATTCAGCTAAGGGTAACCATTGGACAGGCCCATCGGCACAGCAATACCAGAGATATTACATGAAATGTCAACCATCAGCCATAGTCCAGCACATTTTCGGATAACCATCCGGCATTCAGCTAAGAGTAAACATCGGTCTGACCGATCCACACAGCAATATCAGAACTTATACTTGAATTGTCAGCCATCCGCCAAGCGATTTGGGCCAACCATCGGAATGGGCCAAAGCGTTAACCATCCGGCAGTGTGTTAAGGATAACCATCAGCCTGTCCGATGCGCACAGCAATACCAGAGTGTATACCGAAAATGTAAAACCACGGTTGTTTTTAAAAGAAAGAACAAATTTTTATTTGATGTTCAACAAAATTTTTGTTAACCATTTGGCAATATCTAAAGTTCGTGTCGTTTCCCTTTGTTGATCCCCGAAGATAGAAATTAAGACTTTTACTGATGTGGAACCGTCATATGGCCGGTCAAGGCAGTCGACTATAAGTCCTAGTGCGGTCAGTTTAAAGCGAGTGCCAAGTCCCAGTGCGCGATTTCAAGCGAGTGCGAATACCAACGCGAGTGAGTGGAGCAGAGGAACATCGAGGGAAATCACGAAACGGAAATCCAAGGATTGTCGCAGGAAAAGGCAGAGTGAGTGCTAGAAAAGCCTATTTTTAGACCATCGAGCTGTGCGTTAAAAACGAGGGTCGGCGTAACTGAGCGTACTAGCCAGTGGGCCTGACGAATTCGTGGTGCCAGCGAGAAAGTGTGTAAGCTGAGCCTCCTGCCAGAAGAACATAGCTTCCAGACAGTAGCTGTGCGGTTACAAACGAGAGCCGGAGAGTTTTGCGTACCAGCAAACGTGCCCGAGCGAATCGTGGTGCCAGCGGTGTCTGCGCAATTGTTTGCCGTTAGCAGCCAAGTCCCGTTGTTGCCATGCGAGCCAGATCAGTGGAAATTTCCACTGTTCTTCGCTTTAACTCCGCGAGTGCGAGTGTGAGCACTCGTCGTACTCCAGTTCTCTCCTTTCTTTCAGCACTCCAGCGGTTCTTTTCAAACATATAAACTTTAGCTCAACCCCTTGATGCGTTTGGCGGTATGACCCTCTGATTATATTCAACGCCGAGTTTTGTTTGACACACTCAAAAAACCAAGAACTTTGTGCTTAAATCAAGTACGAACAGTGTCAATAGTACGGTAAGAACGAAATTACTTGATTCAAGTACAAAATCCTTATTTCAAGTACGATTATTTCAATCCCAAAATACTTGTTTGAAGACTGTTTCGGGATATTTTAAGTACATTTCGAACTATCTTAAGTACAGCCCGATTTACTCTCAAAGTAAGTGCAAAAAGGTTCTTCCTCGTAGTCTAATAATTCAAAAGTCAACCAGAAAACATGTTTGAAGCAAAATAATACTTCAAAAAATAAGTACAAAATATTCTTGTTCTAAGCCTATAGAGGTCTCTATATAATATCAAACCCCAAAGGAAATGAATTAACCAAAGATCAAGATGTTTATTCAGTAGGTCGGAAATCTACCCACACACCATTATCAAAGTGTTAGAACCAGGAGGGAATTTCAAGAACAGATTCAACGTAAAATAATTCGCAGTTTTCGTAGCACACTTTTTGGAGCTTGCATTGTAAGTCAATTCTGTACTTAATCCAAAAAATTTTGTACTTGAACTGTACGATCTTTTCTTAAATTTGTAGGCTAACTGTAAGTACGAAATGTACTTGATTCAAGAACGTTTGTTCTCATTTGAATGATTTTAACAGTCCCTTTTCTATTTTATTATGTTTCGTACTTAATTTAAGAACATTCAAGAACAAAATATACTTAAAATTTCAAGTACATAAATTCTATCCCGATCGGTCTAGAACAGAGATGAGCGCGTCGCGACGTTCCTATGCACACGTGCATTGCACAAAATCACACATACGCTATAAGCATTGAAAGCTATTATAGAACACGAATGTTGTGCACGCAAATTGTGCTTGTATGCGTGTGAAAAGTGTGACGATATGTGCATGCCCATCTCTGGTCTAGAACTATCCCGGTCGGTTTTTTCTAAGTATAGATCATGCTTATTTTGAGCTCTTAACATATCCAAAACGTTCTCGAAATCAAGAATTTAATTATTTTTAAAACGCTCTTGAGTCAAAAAATTCCGTACTTAAATCAAGAGTTTTTTGGCTTATTGAAGTTTTAAAACGGAAAATTCTTGGTTTAAGTACGAAAATTCTAGATTTTTCTCTTAGTGCATAAATGTTCCATCAAAAATCTCTGGCTTAACCGCTGGGTGCGTTTGCCGGTATGACTCTGAATATATTCCACGCTGAGTTTTGTTGATTGATTAAATGTAAATAAAATTTTTCTGTGTATGAGGCACATCAAGAAAAAGTGATTTTTAAAGTTCTTTGGTAATGACCCGTTAATGTTGAATGCAAGCAAAAACGTTTCCGTTGATTATGTAGAATTATGCATTATCTAAAAGCCAACTTATAATAATACCAGAGTCATCCCGTGCGGCTTTCCTCAATTTTTTGCATATTCTTTGATTTGTTAATTTTATATTTGGCTTCTAAGGTGTATTTTTTCCGATTTAGCTCTTTGAAAGCTTAAAGATTTTTATTACCAAAAACAAGCAACTGCGGTGTATCTTCAAAATAGATGATTGCCCTGGTTCGGGATTGAGTCTAACGCTATACTTAAATATAATAAGCCATCAATTTGTATTCAACCAGATGCCAAGCTATGAAATGCATACCAAAACAAAACGCTCTCTCACAATGCCATCTCATCAAGCGTTGCATTGAGCAACAGATCCCATTGGGGCAATTCTATAGATCATTTTGCAGAATCCCAACAACAACTTATGCTCTATTGTCGCATTAGTTTGAATTTTCTTGTTTTTCTCTCATTTTTAGAATGCCAGCAAACGAGTTTGAAACGATTGGTTGGAACAACCAGTTGCCTCAAAGGCCATAAAGTTAAAGCATTGTCAATGCAAGACGCGGCTTGATGTTTAGCTGACCCAGTTTAGATACCAAATTAGAAAAATTACCTATGCCAAAGATTAAATGCTTAAACAGACAATACAATCTCGTTTAACGGCTAATCGTGGGCTTAACTCTCGCATAGATCAGCTGCAAATTGGAGCTACCAGTCTGAGGTGCAATCATTTTTTCTGTTTTTTTTTTTTTTCCACCATCTATCCAATTTTTCGCAATTTATCGGTCACGGTTGGGCTTAAAATTTTATGATTACCGACTGGCCGACGCTTGGCTGCCTCCAACTTAAGATGTAGTCAGTTAGTGACAGGCTTAGAGCCTCGACTTGCAGCCCCAGACAAATGCATTATGTATTTAACTTGGCTAATTGCCAAGCAAAACCAAGTACGTTTTTGAAATTGCTAATTTGTGCAAAGAGCCAACAGATTTTTGTATCTCTATTTGCGGCCAAAGATACTCGTACTTTGGTATCTTCATTGTCTAGACGGCAGAAAATCTGTGACTGGTTGAATGGCCGATTTCACTTCAAACACGCCTAGAGAGTTAACAATAACAAATTATAATCACAAGCTTAAGCATTGCGTGCCTAGGATTATTTATACAGTGACCAGTTGATTCTTTGATTTAGCTTCTGGCCATATTTTGTCAAAGCAATCGAAAAGTAAAGTGTAAGTTTTAAATTAGTTAACAATCGAAATGCAAGAAGGGAAAAATAGCAAAAATCAACAACAGGAGTGTAACCAAAATCCAAGCTAAAGTCAAATGAAAAAAGTTTTTCAACAAAATTTAGTTATTATCTTTGGTTCAGAGTTATAGAGAAATTGGTTCTTAAATAAAGATGTTTAAAAGAAAAATGATTGAAAAACAGGGAATCAAACCAGAACCAGAACCGGAAGCGTATACCGAAAATAACCGATTTAACCCCAGAACCAGAACCCTTATACTTGGAACCGAAAAGACCGAAAAGAACCTTATCGTTGTACTGGTACAGTTTCAGTTCTGAGCAACAATAATACTACAACTATACGTAATTTGGTTAAATCGTATGCTTCCAAAAAATGAATCTGGCTTAGCAAATCTTTTGTACTGTGATATAGAAAAACGCAAAACCAGTCTCGTTGAAAATGTTCCATCCTATATTCTTAGATCCTCATTATAATGCCATGATAACCTTTGAAAAAAAGTGTGTTATCCATTTCTCTTCAAGTGAAACTTAATGAGAGAAGCAGCTCTGACCAAGGCAGCAAACTTCTGAGATTCTGAAGAAGGTTTTGTCCAGGGGATCAAAATCCTTGGAAAGTCTTAGGTTCTCAAACCGGTTGCCTTATTTAACGAACTTAATGTGAGTTTTGGATGTGGGTCCGGTTTGATTGGGCCAAACCCCGAACCGATCTGGTACTGCGGATTCGGTTCAGGACCGGTGAAAAGTGAAGGCTAAGTGTATTCATGTATTGTATTTGAATAAGACTCAGGACAATTCCAAGAGATCAGTAGAAGGTTTTGTTATGTCATCGTTAAAAAATTGGATGTACGCAAAAGCAGTGACCGATGTTTCTTTATATTTCAACTGTACATACCAGTACATACTGGAATACCGAAAAAAAAATTTATGTACCGGTACGGAACCGAGTACCGAAATGATATTGGAACCAAAACAGAACCTTTTACCTTTACCTTTAACATTTTACAGAACCGGAACCGAAACTTCAAATAATATAATACAATACAAATACTCAAGACTGCATGCCGACACCGAACCGAATCCTATCCAATGTTTAAGAAACACTATTTCAGAAAATGAAAATATCTGAATTAATAACTGTTACCACCTATCGTTATTTTTACGATTCTTATTAACGCGACATTGTATCAAGGCCAAGCCCGACTTTAACATACTTTGTACCTAAAGTAGAAGCTCAATGCAACGCTGCTGCTGCGCTCATCTCTCAATTTCTCTGTTTCCTCTCTCTTCCTTTCTCTCTCTTTGTTGAATGAATGTGGTGTTGGTTAAGGGTACAAGGTAAATACTATGTAGCTTCAAATCGTGGGAGATAAGACCATTTTGGCGTTACGTGTGTGTGTTTAGAACTTCTTGTTGCAAAAGAGCTCGTATAAGCTCGTTTACTGTCGGTGTGTCGACGTTGCTGCAGCAGGGGATCTTGTATACACAGAAAATAGAAACGTGCCGGACTTATTTACTCTGTACCAAAGGTCCACAGAGTATATTAAGTTTGTACAAAAGTATGTGACAGGGAGAAGGAATCATTTCCGACCCTATAAAGTATATATATTCTTGATCAGCATTAACAGCCGAGTCGATATAGCCATGTCCGTCTGCCCGTCCGTTTGCCCGTCCGCCTGTACGTCCGTATGAACAAACAGATCTCAGAGATGGTAAGAGATAGAGGCTCGACATGTATGGGACATAAACTTTTCATACGTGCAAGCAGTTCAAGCTTATTTTCAATTATTGCCAAGCGCCCTCAATTTGGGAAAAGTCAAATCTTTCACAGTTTTATAGATTGATGAATTGTAACTTCTTGAGATAGTTAGTAATTAGCCTTAGGTATCAATTAGCATAAGAAATGATAAAGATCGGATGAGCGGTTCTCAAGTTATGCGCAAAAGACCAAAATGGTTTTTTTTTTAATTTTTGGTTTATGGTTTAAGATCTCTTAGCTGTCTGCTTTTTCGAGCAGCGCATGACAAAGTTCATTTAAGACAGATAACTTTTAAAAATGATGCCATATGAACTGTGTGAAGTGATGGTATCTTGGTAGATATACGCTTACTGTCCATAGACTGAAGGCTTGGCAAAAGATGTAAAATAATAATGAGCTTTCTGCATATATGAAGAGTCTGCGGTTAATCATACTGTTTAAGAACAGAGTCGTAAAGGCATAAATTTTAATACTCTTTGTCTCAACCTGTTGCTATAAACGCTATAATTATGTATCAAGTTTGTCAAAGCAACAATGTTTCCCAATACTAACCCAAAATTGTGCTGTTTATAATGTACAAAGACAGATTAGAAGATATGTATGTGCATCTTCGTTAAGCAGATCAATTAGAGGTACCGACGCACATTTCAATCGCTGGCATAATTAGTCGTCAAAGAGAACTCAACAGAATCGATTGTAGACCGCGCTAAGCCGAACTTTATTAGATTAATTAACGCATGTATTATTCCAACCTATAAACTCCCCGTGTTCTTGATGGTTATGGGCCCTCTGTTCCAATCACTTAGCCTGTACCCATAACTAAGATCCCCAATTCAACCATATTATCAAAATATTCGGAGGGTGTCACAGAAATCTGTAGAGATTTTGACCTCGCTCGAAAAATCCATCGGTGTCCCAGAAAATTAAGAGACTTAATTAAGAGGCTTAATTTTCCTATTTGAAAATCGAGTTTAAAGGTTTGTGTCCATGCTAATGGTCCATCTCTATCAAATTGATAAGCAGGGTTGCCCTTTCTTGCAAAAAATGACTTAATTTGATGTTTAACTGAAATTTTTTGATTAAGTTTTATGTTTTATGATGCATTTAAAAAAAAAAAAAATATAATTCAAATTTAAGTAAGATTCTCCAAAAATAAAATAAGAAATTTGGAACTTGACAACCCTTAGCGCTTGTTGGCGCACAAAAGGCGCCAGCTGACGTTGAGTAGTGAGTTGGTTTGTCAACATTCAGTTGTTTTTACAAACAATTATTGAAACCAGAGACTAAAACCGAAACGAATAACGGTTGTAATGGTCTGCAATTGTATTACTATATTTGTACATTTTTGTTCTCTGGTTCAAAGTTTAGAATGCGATAATAAAAAGAGCGATTGCAGTTTCATAGCAATAAACTTACGAAATCGGGCGTGAACTAGTTCGCGACAAAAAGGTACTAACGCTTTCGCTAGCGCATCCAACTTCGCTACCCACAACAGACGTATGTACTTCCGCCTTGCAAAAGGGTATAAATGCCGCCTTGGTTGTTGCCAGCTTCCTCTTTGCTAAAACCTCGCCGGACAGATAGGTTATCCCATTGGCGTCAAGTCACCACACTCTTTGTGTGAAGCCTCGATTCTAACCTAATCTGCAGACGAGCAATCCTAAGTGCATTTGACACAATAAGGTATGTGAAACCACAAAATATTCTTAGATTTTGCTGCTAAGAAATGGTTTTTGTTTTTTTCACCCAGAGTGCTGCTGGAGGATCTTGTATCCAGTCCGTCCACACCAATTACATTCAGCGTCCCTCCTATTTAGTTCAATTCTTGCTTATGATAGGTTTGTGATTTCGAGAGTTCAGCTCTCCATAGTTTCAGAGGGATCCTTAACTAAGATTATATACATGAGTGAGACCCCGGACAAAGCGAAAACCCACCCCAACCCAAAAGAGCTAGGGAACTAGAGGGTCCCGCCCGCTACGTCTACTCTCACCACGAAGGAGAATCATGGCTCGCCATGTGCAATACCACCTGCCTTCCGACACGGCCGCCAGCGCTGTCTACGAGATCTACCTATAGACTCATTTATATGGTTATACGGTTTGGGTTACAAATAAGTTATTTTGGCCAATCGCCGGTTTTTCCGGTTACGGTAATATTACGGTTGTGAGATATGGGTAACGGTTAGGGTTACGGTTATTAGCCTTATTCTGTTTCGGGTTTCGATTACGGTTACGGTTATTAGTTTAAAATTTAAACTTTAAAATTAAAATTTAATTTTTTTTAAATTTAACTATAAATTAATACTTTGACAAATCTTACCCCATTTGGAATCTCATTTATTCAGTAAATGTACTGAGTTCAAATTTCTTATACAGAATTTTTACCATTATTTTCGCCTGTTTTAAAGTTTTAGAAACATATTAATGAAGAAGTGAGATTGTTCTGTTTGTTTGTTGTGTTTTTGCACGTGATATCCGTAATCAATGATCACATACGCGTATAGTGCACTGCAAATTTCCATCAAACTTGAATTGAGGCTTATTTCCCAGATAATTCAATCGAATTAATGTTGTCCATTATTCGAGTGCGCAAGTGCGAGTGTGTGTGAAATATTTTTAACAATCAAACATGTTCAATATCGTTTAACTAAGCACGCACCATGTGCAATTAAAAAGGTGAAGCCGTCAGCCTCTGAGGGCCAATGTATGCCTAGGTTCACGTTATTAATTCCACCATGAGCAAGCATATGACAATGTGAGTCAGAGTTAGACAGAGTGCTACGCAATAGTCAAAACTGGCAATGTCCTTTGCACTCATGATAGGGAATTGAAAAACGCCCGCCTTAAAATTAAACACAAATTGAATGTTTCTTTGCTAAAAAAAAAAATCAGCAACACACTTCCATTACACGAAAACATTTTATTTTACAAACATTTCCGCCTCCGGTCCAAGGAGCTGGCTCTGGCTATGTATATTAGCTCTAGTTCAATGTGCTAATTCTTATCTTCAGATGCGTTTTGGTTTGTCGTTATAGCAGTATGTCTCTAAAATAAAGAACACTGCTAATACCTCCAGCCCCACACTAAATGCATCCTGTTGCCTGGTCACACTACATTGTCTGGAAATTCTCAAACAATTTCCGCTCCGACAAAATTTTCAGCGTCTAAGTACCTAGCTTCTATGCTATATAACTGTTTAGCACCAATGCATATAAGATACTTTCCAGGCACTTCATAGTAATGCTAGCCCATCAGCAACAGTACGGCGCATAATAAATAAGCAGCAAACTTTAGTGAATGAATGGAGGAAAAACCGAAATTAACCCATATATTTGTTAAGGTTACGGTACTGATAACCGGTTTTGTAAATGAAGGTTATACGGTTACTGTTAGACCCAAAAAAATTTTTTCGGTTACGGTTTCGGTTTCAAATTTTAAGGTGTTTTTAGCGGTTACGGGTTATGGTTTCGGTTACGGTTTTAATCTCTGATTGAAACGCAAAATTTAATATGAAAGCAATTAAAATATTTAATTCATTTGATTCAAAACTGATTTTACTTTTCAAAATTATTATGATTTTTGCAAAATCTCACAACAAAACACGAGAGATTTAAAAACAGCCGAAAGAGATTTCTGTGACACCGAGAATTGGTTGTGGGTTGCAAATTGGTTGGAAGAGATTTCTGTGACACCGTTGACTAAAACTCTGCAGTAGAGTTAATTTGGAAGGTTTCATACATTTAAGCAGTAACTTATTTTTAGAAAATCCCACTAGTCAATTTACCCATATTCGGTGAGGACCATTTTTTTCGTTTACCTGAACTAATTAATTAACATATTTAAACATTTTGTGAAGCGTGGGTTTGTAAACTGCTTAAAGGCGTTGCCTTAGCCATAAATGTTCCGCAAAAGTGATATCAATATAAAAATCTGTATTTAGAAATAACCAATTGCCATATAAACCAAGCGGCTGAATAAATCAAGATTGGTTTTTTCTCTAATGCAGGCGTAAGTCGTCCGTATTGGAGGCTAATGAACTGACCAAATGTGTGAATGTGAATTAATCAAACATATTTCTTTTATTTTAAAGCTTAATTAATACATGGCTACAACTACTTGCTTTGCATAAGTTAACAAAAAAAATAAAGGAATACATTAAGATTTCTACCATAATTATGTCCGACAATATACACTTGAGCATTGAAGTCACAGACAGGTGAAATTTTGGGCGCCAGCTGGCGATTTTGAATTCAATTTAAGAGCACAGCAGGTTTTGAGCGATTAAAGTAAATATTTTAATACGAGTATTTACATTTAAGCAGAAACGAATGAAATTGGTTCCTAAATGATTTAATTGTGTATTTTTCACAATTTGATATGAAATTGCAATTTACTGTTTAAAATGCCAGAAAATTTCAATTAGCAAATGATATACACGCGGCTGAGCACTTGAACATAGAATGTTTTTACGAAAGACATAGATGAGTAACGATCAAACAAGTGAATGTTAGTAAAATTTTTGGGAGGGCTAAAGGTTTTATGAATTTAACTTGAGAACAAAATTTGAAGTTTCTTATGGCATAACATTTCCTCGTGCACATTCCAAAGAACAACCTTAAGGTCAACACTTATATATACAATATACATACATATATTAAGAATTTCATTTTAGAACAAACTTTAAAACATATTGTCACAGTTAAGGGTTAAAATAAAACACACACGCACACACACACTCTGCAATGCACTACAAAAAGCACCAGGCGAGAAACTGTTTATGCTTATTGCCAAAAAAATATCTCGCTGCATAGTAGCAACATTTTTTTATTGTGGCATATTTCATATACAACACAATTATTTTTAATTATTGTACACAGCCTTGTTTGTTTTTAGAACGCAGGGCTCTCACACATGGCACGTAAATGTTTTGGGTTTTATTTTTTGTAATTCAGCGCGTACTCACTAATTATGATTTTTACAAACAGTATGGGAAATAAAAACATATAATTTAGTTGATTTTTCGTCAGCTTATTTATTTCGGTAAAACCGTGAGTGTTTATTTTGCTGTGAATTTTTTTGCGCTTTGATAGCGTTGAGAAATTCGCGTGCTACTAAAAAGTCAAACGTTGGCGACTTTTGGCCACGTAGAAATCACTAATTCTCTAGGAGAGCGGCAAAGGCATTTACAGAGATAGAGGAGAAAGAATACAGATAGAATATATATATATATGCAAAGATATAGGAGATGCAGAGATGCAGAGCACAGAACAAGAGCGCACAAAACGTGTGAGAAAATTAGAATTCAAGACAAAGATAAAAATATATTGTATAAGAAATGGGTGTATTGATTTAATAAAAATAAAATAACACACCACAGGGTGTGTGTGTGTGGATTGAGTGATTGAGGAAGTAAATGGCTGCAGAATACGGAAATCAAGTGACCAAAACTAAACACGGGTATAATCTGTACTTAAATTTAAGATAAAAATGTTTGAGTGTTGTTTGCAAACACGAGGCTTTGATGTGAAACTTGAGGCAAAATTTAAGGGCTTAATATTCAAATCACAAGCTCTCTTAAAGGTATATAAATCAGCAATGACAATGTTTCAAAAGAACAAACCTAAAAGGGAGTTGAAATATGTTGCAAGGGAACATAAATGACTTAAATGTTTTAAAGGGCGATCATAGCACAAATTTAAAAACGCCCATTGCCTGATAGATGAATTTGTATGCAAAAAAAGAGGACAATACAAATAGTTAAGTATTTTTACCAGAGATTAAAACCAAAACGAATAACGGTTAGGGTTACGGTTACTGTTCTGGCCAATCACTTTTTTCCGGTTACGATTATATAACGGTTGTAAGATATCAGTTACGGTATGGGTTACGGTTATTAACCTAATTGTGTTTCGGTTACGGTTTTTAGCATAAAATGCAAAGCGACCCCTGCGAGGATTCATTATAAATTCTACTTCTGAAAACAAACGCTCAACACTTACTTGTCTAAGTGGTACTGCTAGCACAATATTGTTTAATTTTTTCCCACCATTTAATGTAGATGTCAAATTAATTATAGCTAGCAGTAACCCAATAATATACAACCAATGCACACCTACTTCCCATCCACATCCCACCCACTTTCCACCCAATTCTCACCCACATACCACCCACTTCCCGCCCACATCCCACCCACTTCCAAAACAACTTTCCACCCACATCGCACTCACATCCCATTGACTTCCCAACCACTTCCCAGTGGGCATCCCGACGGTATTTCCAACATCGGAAAATGAAAACACAAATGAATTCTCATTTTGACCTTACAAACCGAGTTTCTAGTCAATCGGGTGAAAAATAGTAGTTTCCATGCAGAATTTTCCAGGAACTTTCCCGCCTGGGGGCGGATTTTCCGACATTGAAAAATCACATTTCAAATTATTTCGTATTCTACCCTTACAAACCAATTTCAAGCCAATCGGATGAAAAAATATTATTTTATTTTATTTCATGCTGACTTTTCCGGGAATTTTTCGACCGTTGCGTCAAATTTTCCAAACATCGAAAAATCACATTTCAAATTATTTCGTATTCTGTCCTTACAAACCGAGTTTTAAGCCAATCGGATGAAAAATAGTATGTTGCATGCAGAATTTTGAATTTTGAAGAGGGTAAAGATTTTGGTTAGCTGCGCTCACTCTCTCTTACAACGTATGTATGTAAAATGTTTATTGTGCATACATCACCAAACACCGAAATTAACCCGTCTATTTGTTTCTGTTTTTTCTGGTACTGATAACCGGTTATGTTAATAAAGGTTATATGGTTACGGTTATAAGCAGGGCATAATCCCGAAACGAATTTCGGTTCCGGTTCCGATACCGGTACGTCCCGAAATGAATGTTTCGGTTAAAGGTTCCATTTCGGTTTTCAATTAATTTCGGTTTTCGGTTTCGATACGGTACCCGCATTTTTATTTCGGTATACCGGTACGTACCGATATAAGAGATAAATCTAAATCATTTTTATTCCTGTTCAATAAAACGAATCAAAATTCAACACAAAATGAATGGTTTCACATTTAAAGTAAAATTATATAGCCTTCACATTTCGTATTTTTTTTATGTAGTTAACACGTAAGATCTAATGATTACATTACATGCTCTTACAAGGGCGTAGCCAGCTTTCCGAAAAGGTGCGGGCAGCTGTGCCTGAACTTTTCTTCAATATTTCTTTAAATATATTTTTCAACATTAAATAATTAGATCAAGTTGCATTTGATATGAAATAAGAAACAATCTTCAAAATAATCTTGGAAAACTTAAGATATAAGTGAGAAACTGCATTGTTCGAAGCAAAATTTATGATAAAAGAAAGCGTTACGTTAGACCTATGGTCCAAAAATATTGCACATAGAAAAGCATTGTTTACAAAAAGGGATTTCTCTCGCTTTTCTATTTCCTGAAAAAAACGATTTCGCAAGAGAGAACGAATTTTTTGATATTTCCAATTTGCAGTGAATCCAAATGGAATAAAAATCGCCCTAAACTATATTTTCTGCATTAAGTTTAGTTGTGTTCGCCTCCGCTGATTTTAATATGCGCACAATTTCGCGAACTGAGTCCACACTTTCCGGTTCAGAAGAAAGTCCTTATCTGCAGCCGCAAAATTGGAGCAAGAGTTGAAGACGTCTTCCGCCAGCAAATATTTTGGTATCCTGTAGGTTAAGCTCCAACGCGTGGGGCAATCGATGGGTGCTTAAATGCTACGACTCTTAAAAAGTTTAAAGAAAATCTGGCAGCGTGTAAAGGTCGTTTTATGATTGCTTTTTTGCATTACAAACGTCTGACTGAAACTACGATGCGCTCTGCAAAGGTAAAAAAACCCGAAACTGTACCGGTACCAACGTTTCGGTTTCGTTCCGGTTATATCGGTTCCAAAAATAACGGTAAACGGTTTTCGGTTCCCAAAAATAAATTTGTTTCGATTCCGGTTCCGGTTCCGGTACGCGATTTGAAACGGTTTATTTCGGTTAACGGTTCCGGTTCCGATTCCGGTATTATGCCCTGGTTATAAGAAAACATTTTTTTTTCGGTTACGAAAACGGTTTCGGTTACAAATTATGAAGTTTTTTTAGCGTTTTAGGGCTCCGGTTTCTGTTATGGATTTAATCTCTGATTTTTACAAAACAGTCAATCAAGCTTTTCCTGAGCATAAAACGTAAAGATGATGTACTTAAATGGTCAGAAAATTTGACAAATTGTATGAACTATTAAAATCATTTGTAACTATTTTTTTTTTAAATTTGATTAACGTGAAGTTTGGTAAGGACATTGTTAATTAAAAAATTATTTTATTCATCTTCTGAATACAAACTTGTGAATTTTTAATGGCCAACTCACTCGAATAAAATTGATAATTTATGTACACATACATGTGTATAGCTTGCTTACCCACTTTGAACTTAAGGCCGACTTAAGGTCGGTTTATTTTACAGATCCACTCCGGTGTGTCCCGGTATACCGAGATAAAAATCTAGGTACCGATACGAAACCGAATACCTTAATAAAGCAAAACCAAAACAAAACCTTTTACCGAAATGGAAGAACCGGAACCGAAATTGGATTCGGTTTGATTCCTTGGTATTTAAAATACCCACACAATATCCTCGGTTAAAGCTCATAAAATATTTAAGCTATTGCCGATTTGGTATTTATTCCTGGTCTATGTTTTAAAGCAAATAAGCTTGCATAGATTCAAAAGCCCTAATAAACGGCCAAAACTCTACCAGCACACTTCATACGCGAGCTAAAGCCAGTTAGGAATTTTAAGGACGAGTTTGTCTAAAATATTTCACGGATTTCATTTTCATACTTTTCTGGCTCTACTTCGACATTAATCCAAGAAATGTGTTGAATTTTTGGCACACTGTAAGTAAGAAAAAATTCTTAATACAAGAACGTTTGATCCTTTTTAAATTGTTTGTACGAATTTAAGTCGATTTTTCTTTCAAAGAGCTTTCGTATAAATATAGGAAATTGTACTTTGCTTTTTATATACCTTATTAACATTTTAGATACAAGTTTTCATGAGAAATATTAATCTTGAAATTACTTTGTATATAAAAAGCTTCCAATAGAATATTATAGATCTTAGGTCACGAAATTCGCTCTCTCAATTTCTAAAGACAAAATCGTTGAGCGATTTGTACAAATATTGTCATAACTTATCTCTCATCCCACATCTTTTATCACCCTGTACACCGCCTGTCGACGGCATCTACATATGTATTTTTAGATATAATAACAACAACAAAAAATACACGTTGTTTCATGTTGTAGTACATCATCTACAAATTCCTACGCCCAGGCTCTTGAATGAGTCTTCTATTAAGGGTACACCAGGCGAGAATTTCTGGCACAACGCAACGCTCGTTTGGGTGGTGGCGGCTCATTCAGAAAAACTTGTACGTATGCCGTCAAATTTGTTCGGGACCCCGACAGCGAATACTCATATTAGTGTTTTTGTTTTACCCTTGCCCCCTTGCAAGAACCAAAGCCGAATTGGGAGCGTGCGTAGCGACGCATGGCGACGCATTTTAAAAATAAACTCGGGGGGAAACTAAAACTGCTCCACGCATTGCCTGAAAGCATAGCGCACCGGCAGCACCATCAAAAATAGTGCAAGCAATCGCGCAGGTGGCAAATGGGAGCACGAACGGGATGCGATGGCGAGCCAAAAGAATGCAGCGGCGGCGCCATTTTGTCATAAATCTTTTTTATTTAGCTACCAACGCATTGTCGTCTTGGGTCTGGGTCTCTGGGCACTGGCGATTTCTCGCAAAACAAAACTACGTGATCATAATATCAATAGTTGACCCAGAAATTTCACCAAGCCACAAACACACATTTCTGAGCGCTTCTGGCTTCATATGAGAAATGAAGTTTTGTTTAATTCTTCGCTTTGATGTTTCAAATCCATTGTCTTGATTTAAATAGGAACGAGCTGTTCTCTTTGGGTCAAATGTGGCCAACACTTTATTTTAACACCTAATGAGGTCGCACAGCAGCAGACACAAAAACTGGGACACAAAATACCACAAAAACTCTTTCAATGTCGTTTTTCTTACGCACTTTAATTGGGCATAATTTTCCCATTGTATTCTTGGCCAGGTTGACTATTATGCGCTAATTAAGTGAGAAGTCGCTTAATAATTGTTAGCCACAACAATCATTTGGTAGGTAATTTAAGCGGCAAACAACAACAACAACAACCAAAACGCACTTTCGGAACCTTGCCCATAACAAAAGGTAAATTAACTTTGGAAAAAATTGGTCGGCAATAAACTTTGTTGCTACGAAATGTAGATACCCTTGTACGCTTCTTGGATTTAAAAATTGGAATAGTATTTTTTATATTGAATATTAAACTTTTACGACTGTCTAAATAAAAGCACTGAAAAAAAAGAGTTTAAAAAGTACACCTCAATACTACAGGTAAGAGTGCTACAATCGAGTGTCCCGACTGGAAGAAACTGTGTACCAAGTAGTGTCGTTCCTCTACTCAGAAAAAAACCAAGAACTTTTTACTTGAATCAAGTACAAACGGTGCCAATGGTACAAAAATTCCTAAGTATGTACAAAATTCCTATTTTAAGTAAGACTTTTTCAATCCCGAAATAGTTGATTTAAGACTGTTTCGGGATACATTAAGTACATTTCGAAGTATATCATACATTTACGTTGTAATTGACTTAACCCGATTAACTCTTAAAATAAGTGCAAAATATTCTTAATTGAAGTCTAGTAAATTCTAAAGTCCATCCCAAAACATTTTTGGATCAAATATAAAATGCATGATATACACTGAGAGAAAAATCAAGGATTTTCAGTTTCATAACTTCAATAAGCCAGAAAATTCCGAACTTAAATCAATCATGAATTTTATTTCTATTTTTGAATTTTTAAAGTTCAATTTCGAATTTAAGAACGATTCGTATTCAATATAAATATTTCGTTCGTACCAAATTCTACACCGAAACAGGATAAAATAAACGTTGTTTAAGACCGAATCGTTGTTTTTTTTTTTTTTTTTTTTTTTTGAGTTTATGCCTGCCCGTTCGATATTTATTGTCAATCTCCATTGAAACATTATTTTCATAGCTCTAAAGCAGTGGTGCCCAAAATGCTAAAAGCCTATCCCATGGGATAGGAACTCATAGTTCTGCCGGCGTCGCAACCGACACACGCATAGAGAGAGAAACAAAATACGTGAGTTTTTGTAAATAGCACGCTTGGCGGCTTGCTCTCTCACAACGCTTGCATTCGTCGTTTTCTTCTCTCACGAGGCATTTGATCGTTTGCTTGTTGCTCATGTTTGACATCATGACGTTTACTTCGTGCATCGCTGCTACGCACACAAGCTACCTGTAATAGGTGAGACCACAACTCTAGGGGCGTGACGTCGTGGGATTTAGGGGACACTTAAAACGGTGTCTGGTATTATGGGGGCTGAGACCACATCTGGGTTGATGCGGGCTAAGTAGCAGTTTAGATGACTACTTTTAACCGCGCGGAGCTGGACCAGAGTCGCTCTGACGTGTGGGGAACCATGTCAGTGTGTGCCGTCTTTTGGCCTCGGCTCACAAGGTTGCTGTTACCCAAGAGCTGTTGAGCTTTAGGGAGTTCGGTCCTCAGATCAAAGCGCACTGCTTTTGGTCTTCTGGACATGCTATCGTTGGGGCAGTCGTAATTTAGGTGATCCTTGCAGTGGCATCCAATGAGGTATTGTTCAGTAAGGAGTTTGTTGTGGTTTTGGAATGGAAGGAACTCCGTCTAATGGCAGCCCGTGGCTACTCTCAGCGCTGCATAATTCAGCATTATCTAGTTTCGTATTGACTTCTTTAGTGCAGATCGTTAGGAGGGTAGCTGAGGATTTGGTAGCCGACAGGCTGAGGTTTCTACTCTTAAAGTGGTTGGAAAGACATGGGTACAGGTAAGGCGCTCTCTCAAAGTGCTCTCTTTTCGGGACTCCACAGTTTTAGTGTGTTGCTGTCATTTGATTGTAAAGAATGTGTGCGCACGAATATTTTGATTGTGTGAATCGGTGTGCACTGAATTGCTAGTAATACGACTGTGGTCTGGAGAGAGCTCTCTTGTTCACCAACACAACCACACTTTTCTGTCCTCTCCTAAAGCAGGGTTCCCCAAGAAGAGAGCGCGAAAATGTGACTGTGTCTCTCTCTAACACACAGTGAAGCATGACTTCGGCAAGCATTTGGTGTGCTATGGCTAGGGAACTCTGATGTAAGGTATCTAACATCACATTGAAACGTGCTCCACACGATGTAAAAAGAAATATAGTAAGACTGTTACGAGAAACAAGTTGAAGAAACAGCTGAACCTAAGTATTAAAAAACTCAAAGGGCATTCACCATTCGAGTATACCTTCTTTTAATAATTTCCCGCTCTGTGTGGGTACACAGTATAATTTTATTACATCGCCCCAGTTGTAGCTCACAACTTGTCGCTTTCTGATATGCAACAGGGTCTTCTCACGTACAACGCCCTCACCTTTCTACAGAAATCCATGCAACGACAACAACAACAGCGTGCACAAAATTGCTCATATCGAATCATTTTCGCTTTCATTTGAATGCCCAAGTGACAATTGGCCCGCATTTGATGACCATAAATTTTGTTGGCTTGGTTTTTCAAGTTTAGGTTTCTAAGCTGCTCTCGGGCGGCACATTTGTGAAATTTCTATATAAAATAACTAATCACATGCAAATAAGTCCAAAGACTAGAGCTAACAGTTTGGCTACCCAAATAAATTTCGTTTATTTTTTTTTGTACGATTAGTTTCGGGTTTCTCTTTCAGATCGAAACGAAAAGCGAAATTTGATTTTGGTTTTCTGATTAGTAGAACGAAGCCAACAAGTGGTTAGCCGGTTGGTTTCGATGAAAATATTTGTAGGTTTTTTGGTTTTGGTGTTGCTTAATTTATGCAGCTTGTCATCGCTGGGCTCTTAACGGACGCATTTTGGCTTAGAAACCGTTTGGGGTGTTGCTGGTTTTACTGTTTGCTTTGTTTCCAGTACACAAAAGCGAAAGTCGTCTGGTAATATATCAAATATGTTGGGTGAATTATGTACGTAGATTATGCGCAGTCTTTGCGGCTATTAATATTTTTGGGGGAGAGGGGAAAAAACCAAAATAAAATCGATGCATTTACCTACGGATATGTGGTTAGAAAGGTTGCTTATATGGGAATGTGCTTAGGTTATTTTAAACAAAAAATAGATGCTCAGTATGATATTTGATATTCAAAGATCTAAGATTTAAGAGATTTATAACCGCAACTTAGTCGATGTTTTTTCAGTTTGGTTTGCCTGCCAGTTTTTTAAATGAAAAAGGTATTGCTTTATTGGATAAGAAGAGATAATTTATTAGAGTTTTTAACCGGATTGTACAAGAATCTGGGATAGAGGTGACCAGAACCAATAATACGAAACTATTCGGCGCCCGAGAGAAAAAGCCAAGAATGAAATCATTCGAAATCTAGCCGAATTAATTTTTATGCATTACACAAAAATAAACAAATAAAATGTCTTTTGAACAGAGATTCAATAAAAAGGTGAATAGAGTGAAAAATTGTTAGTTTTCCCCATTTCTTATTATTTATCACCCAAGTAGAATAAATGTACAGTTTAAAACTTTCTTAATAGGCAAAACGAAGTCGTGTTTGCCGGCACAGTGTTCCCCCCGTTCCCACAAGCAAAATTGTTCCGTGTACAACTTTGGTGTTTTTGCTCGGATCTTTTGTGGCTCTGACAGTTTTTTGCGGTTTAAGGGGGCAGAAGAGGAAACTTTGCAAATCTGAAACAAACTTGAACTGGGTACCTATGTACATTAGACTGGCCCTTAAAAATAGATTTCAAAATACCGGGCGGAAAAAGTTTCCTTTTAGTCCCAATAGATATAGATATAAAAATCGAAAATTTGCAATATATGGGAAATAATGGGGAAGAGTTTCGGATTTAATCTGTGAAATTTCTAAAAAATGTATTTCTCTTTATATCCTTATGTTAATTTATCTTAAAAAAAAAACAACAAAAAATGATAAAAGTTTAGATAAATTGGCTGTTTCGATATGATTCTTAGCAAGTTAACGCTCGAAATATCCAACATTTATATTTAAAATAATAGCGGAATATTATACCGCTAAAAGGATTTAAAGAGAATTAAAACTTAACATTTTTTTAAATTTTACAGATTAAATCCGAAACTCATCTCAGAAAAAATTTTTTTTGAAAAATTTGCTGTTTTGATATGATTCTTAGCAAGCTTACGCTCAAAATAACCAACATAAATATTAAAAATTTTGCTATTACATTTCCCTTAATGGATATAAAGAGACATAATACATAAAATTTTTCTAATTAATTTTAGGAACTAAATCCGAAACTCATCCCATGTTTTGGCAGTATATTTCAAATTTTCGATTTTTAGGACGAGCGCGCGTCCACTAAATGTAGTCCTACCGCAGCCAAACTTTTTATTATATCTATTGGGACTAAAACGAACCTTTTTCCGCCCGGCATTTTCAATAAGTACAAGGTATTAAAACAGAGGAAAGCTAACTTCGGCTCGACCGAAGTTGATGTACCATTGCAGCTTGTTTGTCCGGAAAGTAATAGGACTGATTTACTTCCGCAGCGACTGTACTTCGGAGCGTGCGCGCACCGACTGGATTTGGTAGAGGGCGTTTCTAGCTAACGAACGAGCGGCTTGTCGGTTGTCTTCGAGCACCTGGAGAGTCAGGAGAGGGATTTTGCCGCGAAGAGCTTCTGTGAGTGGTGCAAGCCGGTAAGAGGTACGCGATTAAATTCTGTATGAAACTCGGTAAATCTGCGACAGAGACGTTTAATATGATCAAGCAGGCTTATCCAGATGTTGCTTTAGCAAGAAGTGGTGTGTTCCGGTGGCACGAGGCCTTTTTGGAGAGCCGGGAAGAGGTCGCCGATGAAGACCGCGCTGAAAGACCTTTGATTTCGACAAACACCGACAATGTGACTCGTGTGACTCAGACCGTCGACTAAGTATTCGTTTAATTGTCCAGATGTTAAATTTATCAAAATCTGTGGTTCATGGCATTTTGACGGAGCATTTGAATATGCGCAAGGTGTGCGCGAAGATGGTCCCAAAAGTGAAGTTGAAAAGTGACTTCTTGTGAACAGCTACCTGACCAAGGCCGGCATCCCAAAGGTTCCGCTGCCACCCTATATCACAGATGTGCGCTGTAGCTACACAGAAGGAGTCTATTTTGAAAGTTTTGTAAGAATTTTATCGATTGGCTCAATACATTTTTTTAATCGACGCAGTCCTATTACTTTCCGGACAAACCCTGTAAGCTTCAAACATGCTATAGTATTCGTTTAACCAATTTGAACTGGTAGGCAGCTGTGGTAGTGGGTAATGTGTGCATGAAAGGTCGTGGGTTCTATCCCGCTTTGCAACATCTAAAGAAATAAGAAAAGTTGATCGTATAAACAGAGGTACAGAGGTTCCAGAATGCGATTGCGAAGGTTTTCTCCGCCGTTCTGCTTGAGAGGCTAAACCGATGGGTGATAAAAAGAGTTCCGAAAAGGGTAATCCACAATATATTCAGCGTCACCAGTATTTCTAGAAAGGATATTGGGGGGGGCGTAAGTTGTATGCTTTTTTCGTCGACTTCAATGCAGCATTCGACTCCATCGACCGAAAGGCGCTAATGTATAAATTGAGCAATTTTGGCATATCAACCAAATTCATTGACATTCCCCTGTAGTACGGCTGGATCTAACGAATCCGCTAACGAATCGTTACTACCGGCTACCAGCCTAACCACCAGCCATGTTATTTGCCTAACGAATTTTCTATGGGAATGTCCGCAAAACGTACCGTCGGTGCGACTCTGCATTACCAGTCGTTAGTGTAGGGACGTGTCGGTACGTCTCTGCATTACCAGTCGTTAGTGTAGTGATACATCACCTGTCGTTAGCGAGTGTGCTCCCATCACTACACTGACGACTGGTGATGCAGCGTATACCGACCCATCACAACACTAACGACTGGTAATGCAGAGACGTACCGACACGTCCCTACACTAACGACTGGTAATGCAGAGTCGCACCGACGGTACGTTTTGCGGACATTCCCATAGAAAATTCGTTAGGCAAATAATATGGCTGGTGGTTAGGCTGGTAGCCGGTAGTAACGATTCGTTAGCGGATTCGTTAGATCCAGTACCGGTACGCCGTTCTACAGGATCCTGAAAGAATGTTTGGGATGGAGATGTTTTATCCAACTCGGGTGTTAAGCAAGGTTGCCTGCTAAGTCCACTTTTGTTCTCGATCTACCTGAATGATGTGTTGGATTATCTACCAGAAGGCATTCACATAAATGGGTACGAGATAAAGTCCCTATTTTATGCCGATGACATTGTGGTGTTTGCGGAATCGACAAGAAAAATGCAAAATATGATAAATGCTCTGCAAGACTATTGTAAAACCTGGGGCCTTAAAATAAATACAGCAAAATCAAAGATTCTAGTTTTCAAAAAACACTGGAGGAGACTTGCTCTTAAAGAGAAATGGTACTTGGGACAGACTGCTGGGAGTGTGGATCTACCATAATGCGCAATTTAAATACCATTTGCAGGAAAGTTAAAGGACGCGAAGTGGCGGTAAATTGCACCTGGAAATCTATCTTAAGCAGAAAAGATGTACCAACGAGCACCAATTACAAACTTTTTGAAGCAGCTGTGAGGTCCATTATGTGCTACGGCGCACAAGTATGGGGGATTATGCAGTATGATGAGGTTGAGAACCTGCTTAGATACTTCCTGAAAAAGCTATTCCGACTGCGACTCCAAACAGAATGCTATATTTGGAAACGGGATTGTCACTTCTCCACATATTTACCGCGGACATGCACTTTTCCTATATGCGATCTGGTGTCTGGGGAAGACCCGGGAAGCCAGGTGTATTAGACTGAATAACGAAGAATTTGGAAGGCAGTGATCGACTGACGGTATCATCTATGTACTGTCTATTACATCAATTTATATAAAGAAGCACACTACTACTACTACTAGAAACATTTTACTTAAACAGTCACCTTCACTAGATATTGAAGCCAAATGTGAAATGGTTTTCAAACTTTTTCGATTTCAAAGTTAAGCTCCAGGTCCCTTTCTCCTGCCCGAAAATTGGGATCACACTAACCAAGAGATTGAGAGATGTTTGATTTGGACCTTTGGGCAGTAGAAGCAAATATATTGGTTTTCTTCTTTTGAATAATTTAGTATTCCTTTTTTAGCTGGCAACCCCTGATCATCACATTAGGGGTTTTACAAATTAAAAAGGGTTGATTAAGGGAACCCAAAAAACCCAAAAACAAGCGCTAATACACAGTTTGATAGACTAGAAACTTGTTACCCACTCAAAACTGGCCAATCTTAAGTACAAATTTGGACACACAGATTTTTAACACTGAGCAAGTGAAATTCCACATTTGCATTGGGCTAACAACAACGAATAACTCCGTCCACTTGGAGCTGAGCAGGAAGCTTGAGCAATGCGCACACTTGAGAGATACAAATCTGCACCAGACATTTGGCTGCTGGAGCTGCTGCTACAATTTTTGGGCAAACAAAACACACAACAAAATCATAAAGTTCAATTGAGTCAACCACTTGAAAAAACCCCAAAAAAAAAAGGTGAAACAAGTGCAGACCGAAATAGACAGAGGCGATGTCGTCACACTTGGATTGGTGGTGCTGATTGCCCGCAGAGGCGACAAAAGGTTGCTTGGGTCTGACACCCCAAAAAGAAAACCAGGTCAAAGCATACAACTACGTGTACTCGTAATATGCAGTGGGTCAAGTAATCAATGTCCAGATCAAAACCCGAAATGCTTGTTGCTGTTGTCAAGGCGGAATTTAAGTTGGCCAAAAACAATTTTCAAATTTGAATTTGCTCAAGTGCATTAAGTGGTGAATTGCTTCCGGTAACTCGTTCAGCCAAGTCTATGTGACTCGACTCCACTCTTAATTGGTGCAGGCGCTCCAATGGACTATGGGCTAAAAGTGATCATTTTTTGGTTGGAAGAAAAAACTAAAAGATAAGAATAAGAAAGAGGAACCGATGAAGTCAATATCCAACATAACATATCATGTTGCCACCTAATTAAAAATCAAATTATTTTGTTTATCTCAAGAACTAAACCTACATCCATCTGCTGAAATCTGACTCCCTGAGTCTCTTATGCATATAATACAAAAATATCTTTACTTCATTCCCATCGTACAATGAATGCTGAAGCCAAACTCGTGGCTCGTCACAAACTTTGCGCCTGCGTCGTCTGCGCCTGAGCATTTCGTAAGCTGCTTCAGTTTTTCTTTCTGCTTCATTTTTGGGCAGCCTAACACACGGCTAATGTTATAAATTAACGCAACAACAACCAAAGCACAACAGCAACAAACAAAAATTGTACGAAAAATTGTACCACAACATGAGTTTTTTTTTATATAAGTCAAGCGTGGCAGCCTACGCTCAAGTGTGCGTCAGGTCCATGTCCACATTCACATTCACGTCCAAGTTGACTTCCAGGTCGTCGCCTCACACACAGTTGGCCAATTTTTCCGCATCTGCTGTTTTCTTTTCTTGTTTTCGTTTTTGGTTTTTGAATAAGGCAAAATATTTGTTTGAAATGTTTTTCTCAATCAAATTTCGGCAATTTTCTCGCGTCAATGACTTTGCATAAATTTAGCACGAATTGACTGAAGAGTTGCTTAATTAGCTAATGCCAACATTATAAATTTAAAAAAAAATTAATTACATGCTTGTCAAACATTAGTTAATATGTCGATGGTTGCTTTGATGTTTGAGAATTGATCCAGACTTTCAAAGCAAAAAAAAAAAGAATAGGTGAAAGGAAAAGAACTTTCAAGGCAAAACATGGGAATGAAATAAAAAATACAAATACAGGGTGGCGCCAAATTCTATAATTTTTTTTATTTTTCGGCAAATTTTAGTAGGGAAGAAAGCGTAATAATTGTTATATAACGCCTAGAAGGTAGCATCTCCAACCACACAAAGTATATATATTCTTGATCAGCATGACTAGCCAAGTTGATAAAGTCATAGTATAGTTTCCATGCCATCCTGCCCATCAGTTTGGCAACTATCTTTATCAAACTTTGCAGGAAGTCTTTTAGGTACACTTGTTCGAACTGGCCGGATCGTATGACTATAGCATAACTGTCATAGTTTTAGTGAAGAGACGCTCTAACAACCGTTACATCCACAAAAATGCACTGTTTGGTGCGGTAGAGCTACCGCAACACGATGACTTTTTTGTTACCTGAAATTGTAGCCCTGCTAGATCATGTGAAATCACAACACTGGACCTTTTTCAGTGTGAGTTACGTGATGTCAAAAGTCTTCGTCAATAAGCCAGCTACAATTCAAGACTCTTAATCAAGGATTAAAACCGTAACCCAAACCGTAACCTTTAATTGCTCAAAAAATTTCTTTTAACCGTAACCCTATAACCCTAAACGGAAACAAATGAACGGGTTAATTTCGGGTTTTAAACTACTAGTAAGAATTTCGTTCTATTCTCGATTAAAACTCGTATTTATTCAAAAAAAAACTTATCTGCTTATTAATTATTCGCCGCATTGTTGCTAATAAACACAAAGTAAAGAGAGAAACAAAGCAGCTAACCAAAATCTTTACCTTCCTTATGTTCCTTATATTTGTTTTTACACTGCCAATTTGTTCGAATGAAAACGTAAAGAATCAGCAAAGATTTTTCACATTCAAAGTAGAATCATGATAAAATCCAGGCTTAAAACAATAGATTATCTTTCTCATATATCAATACATGATATCAAAGTAAAGGCAGCCTAAGGCTGCCCAAATGAAACATGATAATTTAGTTATTTTTCATGTTGCTATGTTTTCAATGTGAATACTTTGTCAAATTAATAGTAGAAGTAGTAGGTCTAGTATGTAATCATGTCTCAGTGTGGTGGCAACCTTACTCTCCTCGACTGATTGTGAATGTACATAGATGTGTATGGGTAAGAGAAAAATGTTTTTGGCAAGCCGTCAGCTTGGCGTCGGTAACTTACAAGTTGCGCTGTGATCTTGACAGTGGATGGAAGAGAGGAATGAACAAATTTTATTCGTGTTTCAATTCTTGATAAGTTTGCTTGTGGACACTAACATTTCAATAAAAACAATCATTTTCGGGAATTATTTTCTTTTGATATTGAAGTAAATGGCGAGAATTATAGAAAAAAGTTAAAGTAAGTGCCGGAACTACGTGCATGCCGGCATACATACTGAACATGGGAAGAAATGTTTGTAAAATACAGTGTATATGTGCAATGGCTGTGTTTTGTTGGGTTTCCTTAGCATGCAAACATTAACTTTGTGTTTAATTTAGAATGGCTGTGTTTTGTTGGGTTTCCTTAGCATGCAAACATTAACTTTGTGTTTAATTAAACGCATTATTCAATTCCCTATCACATGTACCTAGGCCAGTGCCAGTTGTTGTGGATTTTTCTTATCAGCCTGTCTTACTTTGTCGTACGCAACTTAGCTAAACGAAATTGAACTTATTTTCGTTTGATTTTTGTAGCGCATTGCAAGATATTGCAAGAAAGATCACAAAGTGATATTTTATACCAATAACTGTAAACGTAACCAAAACGAGAAAGGCAAAGCTTACTTCGTCTGTACCGAAGTTTTGATACACTTGAAATAGCTTGTCACAACGGTTAGCGACTTCGACCAAACTTCGCAAATCAGCTTAAAAGCATGACATATTACCCATGACCGTGTTTGAGAGCGATAATATTGAGAACAAACCAGTTTTTCTCACTAAAACCCATTTTCCGAACGAACATTTGTATGGCAGCTACAAGAAGTAGTCATCCGATCTGGTCGGTTCCGACATATTAGGAGCGTGCAGTAAAAAGATCGGCCGAAACAGTAATCGTAACCCTAACTGTTATTGGATTCGGTTTTAATCTCTGCTCTAAATGGATCACCATTTATAAGTTTTTTATGACTTTTCATAATTTCACCCAATTTTATAAAAATCGAACAACTTAAAGATGATTTTTATGCTGTTTGGTTTTTCAGTGTACATTTTTTGACACCCCACTCGGGATTCGTAATATATGGCAACGACAAAAATTTTATTATCGTCATAATCGAACCACCGAACAGGCTATTTAAGCTATTGTGATCAAATTTCTCAGCAGTTTCACTTTAATCGACATGAGTCCACCATACCGTGTGCGGAAAGGAAAATATTGCAGCTACATCGGAAAGTGTCAACGAAAATCTCAAAATGTCAATTCGCCGCCGTTCTTGTGTTATTCGAGCACCTGGAAGATTTCTAACCTTATAAAACCTTACAAAATACATCAGGTGCAAGAACTAAAGCCACATGACCTTCCGCAATGTAGTTTGTTTGCTAAATGAATATTCACTTTTTTATCGAAAAACTGTATTAAGCGACATCTTTGGCTTAGAGGCTACGTCAACAAACAAAACAAAACAGAGGCAGCTTAAGAGCTGCCAATGCACCCTAAAAATGCACTGTTTGGTGCGGTTTGTCGGCCGGCGGCGTATCAAAAATAATGAAAATTGACACACAAAATGGAGCGATGATTACCGACTTTTTGTTGCCTAAAATGGAAGAATTGGACTTGACAGACAAGTGGTTTCAACAATACGGTGCCAAACGGCATGGACATGCTACAAACCATGAACCACTTGGGAGGCGATTTTGATGAGCAATTAATCTATTGCCCGCATAGATCATGTGATTTGGCCCTACTAGACTATTTTTCTTTGCGCTCTTGTGTACAGGGACAACCCAGCTAAATTGCAGCTTGCAAACGTAATCGATATTATCGATAATTTCATTAAATGAACATATCTTAAAAACAAGCAGGTCTATTGGTGTGATTTGACCATTTTTAAAAACCACATTCTGAGCAAGTTTTTGCCGGCTCGAGGTCATATTGGGTTTGCACCTAACTTAAAAACACAACACTACAAAGAAGATTGGTCAACTTGGCGTTGTCTTTTGCTGTCGGTTTTTGCACTATTGCTGTCTTAGAATTCCCAAGCAGTCTTAGCAATGCTGCCTGCTGAATTGCAGTCGATGGACAAATACTACTGAAGATAGATCCGGAAGGTTCGTGAAACAATTGTCTAGTCGACCATACTTTTCTGTGGTGTTGTGTGTTTCTGTTTAAAGTTATGTGGAACATAAAAAGATCTCGAGCCGGCTTAAACTTGTTTTTTGTTTGATATGTGTTTGCGGAAATTACAAGAATGACAGCTAGTTACAGCGTTCCTTGGAATCACCAAATGCTTATTCCGTGCCCATTTGATATAAAAGAAACTTGCATGTTAAGTTGAAAAGTTACAAAGTCTGCAGGGAGGCCTTTGAAACAGTACTGTACAGACAAAACATTTTTGGGTTGAAATAATGTGGAGCACACTAATATCCGAGAGAATGCTCTCAGTAATCCTCAATTTTTGTGGTCGAAAATCGCAACAATAAAAAATCCGATATCGTTCCGACTTAAGGCAAATCTTACTCTTTCACTAGAAAAGGTTTCCACGAGACAACAGAAGGACGCGCGTCGACACGCAACAGTTTACACTGCTCTCTTTTGCAACAACAAATAACTTCTAAATGAGCGCGTTCTCTCGTGGATAAACACACACAAAAAACCCAAAATGAGCATGTGTGTTTTGCCGGCCCCTAATCTAGACGCGACATAATTAAGACTCCGTTTCACTAAAATTCACCAACTTGCTTATGAAACGTTCGAAACTAACCCAAATATTCTGATCAATGCAACAATTGGTTCATTATTTATATAAACATTAATCTGTATATTTAGATTTCACTTCACCAGTTTCTGTGTCAAATATCCTTATTGTTTATAAAACAATCGACAGCGATAAACTATATGTTGTAATTGTAAGGGCAAATCTTGCTTTCAAAGAATCCCACACATTTCCGTTCAACGTCTATTTGGAAATCATTATTACACAACCCCATCAAACCTTTCAATTCAACTTAATGAAACAGAATTTGTTTTAATGATCGGCAGACACTTGAAATTACAAATACAATTTGGCAGCCGCAGCGGCAACCTGCAATTCTTTATGGCCAAGTCAACGACTTGTGTACGTAGTACGAGTATGTAGGTGGTTTGGCCTATTCTGCGGCTGTGAAAACAAAGCAAACTTTAAACTAATAACACAGAAATGTAAAATCACGCAAAGCAATCATAAATTATAAACACTAGACCCAGGCCAGGCTTCCACTGGAGACTTCGTTGTATGTACAGACTCCAAGTCCGTGTTTGCCGGATGGCAGTCGGTCGGTCGGTCGGTCGGTCGCTTGGGTTGTAATTATGATGAGTGCCACTCGCGCTGCCAAAGATACACATGCCAGATTTGGATTTGGTGGGCTGAGAGTGTGAGAACCGTTAAAGTATGGCAAAGCGACTCCACTGACTGACTGACTGCCACAAAATAGTTTTAGATGATGTGACAGAAATCTAGAGACGGTAAAAGCAACTGACAATAAGTAGCACAAAGTGCGCAGAGAGCCAAAGACATTTAAACAGAAGCCACCTCAGCTTGGGGATGCCACAAGAGTACCACAGCGACTGACAGTGCCAGTGCTCGCCATAATCTTCATAATTGCTAAGCATCTTGACACTTTACTGTAACTGATTGTAACTTTCAGAACCCAGACGGGCTTAAATGGGGATCCAAGGGTAACCTTCACATTGGGATTGTTGCTTCTTCTTTTGTTTTCTATTGAGCGGCCAGGGAACTGTTGTGTTGGGTGAGATTTGAGCTTGGTAACCTAACGGTATTTCGTTCATTCGTTTTGGGAATGGTTCTGGGACTTCAAACAAATCGTTGAAGTACATAAAAATGACTTTCTTTGTTAATTAAGTGGGAATGTGAAACTTATGCGGGTCTTTTAAGATATTTTTAAAGCATTTTTCTATGGATTCTCGACAAGAGGACATATTGAGTGTGGCCTATATTCAGTCATATGAAACATGATCGAATATGCAAAAGAAATTGTGTAATTTGGTTTAAAATAGTTAAAATTATTCCCGAGAGAATTCCGATTAAGCCTAAAAGAAATGCAGGCTCAAATGAGACGGAATCGAATTTAAAATTGGAATTGGGAAACGGAACGGTAAGAGAGAGAATCTTAAATACCTTCACTAGCAGACTTGCTGATTTAACATTTTATTCGCCATTCAAGTGAATGAAATTCCCAATTTATAGCATGGACCCATGATTTTACATTTGTGTTCTGCCTGTGTGATCATTCGTTCGACAAACTTCGGCGTCTTAGACAGCACACAACTGTACAATGAAGGGTCCACGCCAAAAATTCTCTTGAATGCCAATTACAACCAAATTCCAACATAAACCCAATTCTTGAAGTCCCAAAAATCTCCAGGCTATGGAGGACCCTTTACCAGACGACGTGATGAAGATAAATAAAAGGATATCAAATGGAGCATATTTACAAGGAAAGTTTAAGCAGCTAAGAATTAATGTTGTTGTTTTCGTTTTTGACAAGAAACATCTTTAATTTTAGTACGGAAGATTGTAGTAAGAGCAAAACTTTATTTCGGCGTCACGTGACGCTGTGAAAGAGGAGTGAAAGAGGGGGAAAGAGGTGGAAAAAGAAAATTCGTGACTTAACAGTAACTAAACAGTGTCTAAACAGTGACTAAAGAGTGGCAAAACAGTGACAAAACAGTGAATGAACTGTGACAAAACAGTGAATGAACTGTGACTTAACAGTGACTAAACAGTGACTAAACAGAGACTAAACAGAGACTAAACAGCGACTTAAAAGTGACTCAACAGTGACTATACATTGAAAAAAACAGTGACTTAATAGTGACTTGACAGGGACTAAACAGAGACTAAACAACGACTTAAAACTGACTTAACAATGACTAAACAGTGACTATACAGTGACTAAACAGTGAAAAAGCCGTGACTTAACAGTGACTAAACATTGACCAAACAGTGACAAAACAGTGACTAAACAGTAAACTTAACAGTGACTAAACAGTGACTTAAACGTGACTGAATAGTGAATAAACAGTGACTAAACAGTGACGAAACAGTGACTAAGCATTGACAAGATAGTGACTAAACAGGGTCTTTATAGTGACTTAACAATGACTAAACAGTGACTATACAGTGACTAAACAGTGACTAAAACAGTGACTAAACAGTGAATAACAAGGACTAAACAGTGAACTTTAAAGTGACTAAACAGTGACTAAGCAGTGACAAGACAGTGACTAAACAGAGACTAAACAGCGACTTAATAGTGCAATAACAATGATTAAACAGTGACAAAACAGTGTCTAAACAGTGAACTTAACAGTGCCTAAGCAGGGACTAAACAGTGACAAGACAGTGACTAAACAGAGACTAAACAACGACTTAAAAGTGACTTGACAATGACTATACAGTGACTATACAGTGACTAAACATTGACTAAGCCGTGACTTAACAGTGACTAAACAGTGACCAAACAGTGACAAAACAGTGACTAAACAGTGAACTTAACAGTGACTAAACAGTGAATAAACAGTGAATAAACAGTGACTAAACAGTGACTAAACAGTGACTAAACAGTGAACTAAACAGTGACGTAACAGTAACTAAACAGTGACTGAACAGTTACTTAACAGTGACTAACACAGTGTATAAACTGCTCTTATTGGGGAGTTTGGTACTTCAACTCCCTTTTAGTTTTCTTCGATTTTTAAAAGTTTGTCATTCCTGATTTATATACAATGATTTTGAAATTATGCTTTTAAATTTAGCCTCATTATACACTTGAACGTGTATTAAAGTATATATATTCTTGATCAGCATGACGAGCTGAGTCGATTAAGCTTTGTCCGTCCGTCTGTCTGTCGTCCGCGCGTCTGTCTGTTTCTACGCGAACTAGTCCCTCAGTTTTGGAGCTATCGAGCTGAAACTTTGCACAGAGTCTTCTTTTTACTGCACGCTGATAATATGTCGGAACCGACCGGATCGGATGACTACTTCTTGTAGCTGCCATACAAATGTTCGTTCGGAAAATGGGTTTTAATAAGAAAAACTGTTTTGTTCTCAATATTACTGCTTTCAAACACGGTCATGGGTAATATGTAATGTTTTTAAGCTGATCTGCGAAGTTTGGTCGAAGTCGCTAACCGTTGAGACAAGCTATTTCAAGGGTATCAAAACTTCGGTACAGACGAAGTTAGCTTTGCCTTTCTCGTTTTTTAAATCAAAGCTTCGTGAGTGTTAACGACACTTACATCTTTTAGTTTGCAAACATATGCAAATAAGAAATGTGGCCCTTCAGACAGGACACATAACAAGCCACAATGCTGGTGTGGCTGTTTCAGCGCTTTGCAAGATAGAGTACAATGTGCGAGATTCGAAACCAAGAAAGCTGCAGAATAGGCGTTTTTTGTGTTTTTTATTCAAGGTGCAAACAGCTACATGTATGGGTTACAGCAAGAGGCACACCAATACGGTGACTTTTGATTAAACAACATTAACGTGGACACGAGGCATGCAGTGAGAGATCAATGTTTCCTAATAGGATAAGAAACTTGATAAGAAATAATATTTAATTCATAAAAGCTAGTATCAAAATGGTACTAAAGGTTTAAAAGTTGACATATTAAATTAATAAGACCTAGTGTCAAATCGATACTAAAAAATTAAAAGAATAAAATGTCAACCTGATACACGTTAATATTAATTTGAAATTCTCAGAACTGTGTTATTTTGATGACAATTTTTTTTTTGAGTGTGGGGAAAGGGAGGGAAGGAATTGACAGGATCTTCTTTTAGAATTGAAAAAGTTATAGAACTTCTTTGGGTCATCCTAACGGCTCAACAAGTAGTCCTTATAGCTTTCTAAGATAAGAACCATAAATTTGGATCGTGCCTTCCGAATATTTGGCTAAAAAATATAGAATAAACCGAATTGATGACATATGACCGCCATAGCCAACAACTCCATACTCCTGACTGAATTGGCAACCCAGTTTCCTGCTGACCTAGAACTAAAATATCTACCACGATTTTGCGGAAAAGCCTTGAGCCCCCCCTATTGAAAGGTTAAATGGTTTCCAAAACATTTACCAACCAGATTGGTGCGTAAATATATCAATAGCAATTATTTCTAGCTTCTCTTCATTTATCATGCTCTCAAAACAAAACTAAATAAATATAAATAAACACAAATAGCAATCCATAAACAACATGGAAACCAAATGCTGCTGACCAGCTGTCAATTATTGGAGTTCTCCCTCTCTCTCTCTTCTTTATATTGTTTGTGTCTTTTAGGGCAAAGATCGGATGTTTGTTTAGCTCCTCTGTTGTGGCAAAATGGGCACATTTCCGCACAAGATGGTCACAGTCAAAGTATCATCATAAGCCGAACCCTAAGAATGGGCCAAGTCAGTCATTCCATTTCCATGTAAAGCGTCCGATATGCAAATATCTAAGCAAATAATAAACAGCGATTGCATTTTGGCTTAAGGCATTTAAATTCCCAGAAAATGATGCTGGAAAATGAGAGACTGAAGCTGAGCTGCCGTCGCCGTCGCCGTCATCGCCATCAACGTTACGACATAGTTTTTCGTTTCGTTTTTAATAAACATTTGCAAATGTCTATTAGCCCGCCCCCCTCCAACCAGTTGTCCCCCTCTATCCGCTCCATTTTGCAGACATTGCGCATGCGCAGCTTTTTTCAAAGGAAACGAAACTGAAAAGCCAACTAGTGGGATACCAAAGGCCGGAGCGAGGGGAGACTATGTTGGAGTGCATGTAAATTAAGACTTTTAGCTCCACAAATTATAAGTGTAATTTGGATTTCTTGTAAATTTGCAAATATTTGTTTTTATGCATGCCCCAATAGGCAGCGCGCGCCCCTGTTTTGATCCCGTTTTTCGTTATGTGGATTATAGTCATTCACATGAAAAGTAAAAGTTGACAGAGAGCTAAGGAGTGTTTTGGATATGAAGTTGATCAACGAACTTGAACGTTGACAACCAAAACCAAACACCAAACCTTTCTCCAGCCACCTTAATCAGAAAGAAGTGCTGGTTTGTATTTGGATGTTGATAATTAAAGCAATTTCCAAAACAAAGTTTATTAAAATTAAGTATTTAAATTTTGTTGGGCTTTTACAACCGGTTAGAAAAATTCTTTAAGACACTTTGTAAATTGTTTTATGTTTTGGGAAAGAGAAGACAGTCGCGAAATTAAAGCACACACAGAGGGAAAAAACCGCGAGCATTGGACTTAAAACGAGCACAATCGTTACCAACCGTTGTGGTACAATGTTCTCACTTCAAGAACAATTATTTAAGAAAGCAAAAACTCGCTTATGGAATAACATGTGGAATAACGCGACAGCACTTTCAGCCGTTGTACACTTTTGCAGATTCACATCCAGAGGGTTACTTATGATTGATTGAGCTAGAGATGACGGTCTCTCTCTCTCTCTCTCTCTTGTATATTTCTCTGTTGAAAACCGGTTTTGTTGTTGTTTAAAACAAATACAGGGTGGTCCATCTAGTATTTGGAGTTTGAACTATTCATAATTTGACTTTAAAATCGTCAAATGTCATTCGTAAAGCGACTTTAAAAACTTTGACAATTACGAAATGGATCCCTGTTCGCTTGAAGAAAGTTGGGAAATATTAAAAAAATATTTCGAAAGTGGTGAGTCCTCGACTCAAACTGTGCGAAATTTGAAAGAAAAAAAAACGTTTAACAAAAATAACTCAATTTGTGGATTCCAATAAATGTTCAGCCGTTTTTTATAGCAAAATTAATTTCCAATATTTAAATGGACCACCCTGTATTATACGATTGAAAACAACTTTACTCATTCCCTGAACATTTGTAAAATTTGTTCTCAAGAATTTTAAGACCATCTTATTCTTATTTTAAGTGGAAGGCAACTTTTGTGATGTAGACTACTTGGAGTTTATTATACCATTTTGATTTAAGGACTCATGGAGAAGAACAATAATTGAAAGCTCCCTACTTTCTCGTTTGAAATCACTTAAATCTTCATATTCCCCTGGGCCTGACAACATTCCTAGTTGTGTGCTCAAAGAGTGTTGTATTTCTATATGCAATCGATTGCTTAAGCATTTTAATCTATCGTTAGAATTCCTCTTCATAAAAGGGAAAACTAATATATCCAATTATAGGGCAAAGCTAAACTACCGCTATACAAAAATTATATTATGACACTTGTGTAAATCGATTTTATTTCCTTTCCAGCATGGATTTACAAAGCGTCGGTCAACTACGACCAATTTGCTTGAATTTACCTCATTGGTTAACAATAAACTCCTTTTAAAAAATCAAACTGATGTCATCTACACCGACTTCAGTAAAGCATTTGATTATGTGAACCACGATCTTCTCCTCTTTAAGCCTGATCGTTTAGGATTCCCTTCCTTTTTCGGTAGAACTGAAAAAGTTCTGCTTCGCTCTAATATTTCAAAACCTTTCTTTGCCACTTCTGGTGTGCCACAAGGCAGCATCCTCGGGCCTTTGTTTTTTACTCTTTTTACTAATGATCTTCCCACAATAATTTCTAATTCTAGGATACTTATGTACGCCGATGATGTAAAACTTATTTTATCTTTCAATGACGCAAAGCATTCTATTAGATTGCAAGATGATTTAAGCTCCTTGTTGTGCTGGTGCTTGGTTAATCAATTACAACTTAATTGCTCCAAGTGCATGTTTATGACTTTCCATCGTTGCAAATCTTCGCTAGTTACCTATACGATTGGCAATGAACCCTTGCAACGAATTTCTACGGTTGTTGATCTTGGAATTCTTTTTGACCCCAAATTGAGTTTTAATACTCATATCTCCTCTAGTGTTAACAGATCAAATGGTGTACTTGAACGTTGGTCGAAGGAATTTAGTGATCCATAAACCATACACGTCCGTCCTGTACTTGAATACTGCTCGGCCGTGTGGTGTCAGCAGTATAAAAATACATAAAGACCGTATTGAATCAGTTCAGAAGCAATTCTTTCTTTTTGCCCTTAAATTGGGACCCTAACCTTCTTTTGCCATCGTACTCTAGCAGACTATTGCCTATTGACCTTCCGTCGTTAGCTAATCGTAGAAGTCTTACACTAATAAAAAACTTGAACAAATAATTTGAGTTCGAACGCTCTTGAAAAAAAAAAATTATTCGATCTTGATTTTCAAGAATTTCGCTCCTGGAATCAAGCTAAATTCATTCTCAATGTGGTTCTAAAGGCAAGGGAGTAGGGAACGCAAACTTTGGGAGAGAGAATAAATCACGGCTTTCACCGATTTCAGTAAGCGAAATGACCCATTTAATGTTGAACATTCACATTGTGCAAAAGTAATCGATTAAAGGACATTTAAAAATAAAAAAATAAAAAAAAAGAATAGAAAAAAAAAAAAAAATAAATTGCAACAAAGGGTCCACACACACCCCCCCCAAAAACAAACCCAAAAAAAAACCCCCCCCCCCCCCCCCCCACAAAAATCCAACCGCGTTGATTCATAAATTTTCCCCGAGGTTTGCCCCCACTTAATGGAGAATAGTCGAGTGAGCTAAACTGCCCGTCCAACTGTGCATGTTTCAGTCTTCGAGTAAAAAAAAAATTGTATCTGTTACGTGGCTAACTTAAAATCAATCACAGCTTAGAAAAGAGCGGAACAAACACCACGTCGGTGTGTCGGGTCCCCCGGGGTCTTAGTCGTGTCTCTCACACCCAAACCAGTACCCCCTTCTATTATTATTTTAAGTCTTTTCTTTTGAGAATTATTCGTACTTGGATCAAGTACTTAAATTCTTAAATCAAGAATGTCGGGATCAAAAATTCACTCTTGGAACAAGAATTATTACTCTTACCATACTTTTGAGAACGAATGCTGTTGATTTAAGAGTGAAATTATTTTTTTTTCTCTGAGTGTACGCGTTTCTTTTCTTTATAAGCTAATTATTGGTGATGTAGATTTTTTCATATCGAATTTTTAGCCGAATTCAGATACGTTAAAAATTTCAAATCGATTTTTTTAACAAATAATTTTTATAAACTTTTTCGTGAAATTTTTGTCAAAATATTATTTTTTTGTCAAAAGAAATAAAAATATTGATTATTTTTAATATAAAATCTTGCCTGTAGATGCAGAACCGACTATGTCCAACACAATCGTTTTCGGGTCCTATGCCAAAATTACAATGATCTCTACCACCTGCTCTCAACACATATCTTTCACGTCTCTCTATAATTATCTCCAAGGAAATCTCCGAACACTAATGGCTGTGAGTAGGGGCATAGCTTGCCGGACTGGCTACAAAATCTTCTCTCAACGGGTCAGAGATTTTCCTGTTATTTCAATTTAATTTTAGTTATAATTGTTTTTAATTAACGTTTCTGCTATTTTAATCTTACAAATTTAGATAGTTTTTGTTTTATATTTCTTCTTAAACCTTTTTCTGTCTTTTCTTTCATAAATTTAACTATTAACATAATTACTTTTTGTTTTATTTTCTGCTTCTTTTCTGTTTTTTCTTTCTAAATAAATAAGAAAATTTCTGTCCCTTCCTCCCGCTGTACTACATTCTTCTAATTACAAAAATCAAACCATTTGGGAACAAATTTAGCTAAAGAGGTATGGTCGGGATCAAATAATACATCTACGTCAGGGCCGACCAAATGAAGAGAACCGAAAAATAATGTTTGTGTTTTCTGAGCACAAAACTAACAGCCGATTTACTTGCTTTCGGCACTCACCGACTCTTACACTCATAAGTTCGTCTCGCGTCTGTGTGAATATCAGGAGTAATTTCGGCCATGGGTTTCTGTGGCCGGCCCTGATCCACTCTTTAGTTCTGCGAAAGGTTTTATCCGGAGGTTCTTTATGACAGCTCCCAAATGACAAGTTACAAAAACAACGCGCACAGTTTTTGCAGTTGTCGCTTTTAGCTTCTCAAACCATGGAAGTGTCCATCCCTGCTTTAGAGCCTATACTTAGGCTGCTTTCACATGAGAAATGATAGTCTATTAGTAAATTTCAATAGTTTGCCAAATTCATAGAATTTAATGGGGGAATGAACAGTGTGAAGGCAGCCTTAGCCTAAAATCGCACCAACTTGGCATAGATATTTCCATGTCATTCAATTCCAATTGAAGCAGTGTGAAATTCCTTAGGTTGACCCCAAAAGAAGTAAGCTCAATGTACAGTTTCTTCTCGGCAACCTCTGACCGACCACACTGGCAACACTTGGAGTGAGTGAGTGCGGAAATGCTTCGCAATTCTTGACAACGGCAAACTGTTATGCAATTAAATTAAAGTTGCACCAGCACAAGCAGGAGCAACTGCACCAATGGCAGCAGGGTGACCGCATTGCATTCGTTGCGAATTGTTTGCCCGGCAATTGCTTTCGCTTTGATTGAATTTATTTTATAATGCGCTCTGAAAGATGCAATTTACAATTTGCATTTTGCAGTAGGAAACGTCGGACCAGACGCTCGCACACGCTCGTATCCATATGATAAATTGTATTATTGGCATAATAATATATTTACGAGCCATGGGAAAGGAGAGTCAGATTTAAATTCATTCATTCATATTTCAAAATGCACATTAGCGGCTTCCTTCCATTTCTACAGACAGCAACGGCAACAACAATAATAAATAAGAAAAAAAAGACAACAAAAATTAAAAGGAAAATGGCAAATTGCAATAAATAAATAGAAAACTGCGACTGTTGCCAGTCTCTGCCTCTCTCATTCAGGCATTTGCTTTGCAAATTGGATTATGCCTTATTGTTGTGCCACATCCTCCAGCAGCAACTGCAGCAGCCGCCACACCAACAACAAATGCGTTTGCGGCGGAGTTTGTAATTACAGCCATTGCCCAGATCCACACACACACCGCTGGGATTTATGTGCATCTCTCTCACTCTCCCGTACCCCCTTAATTATTTGCACGAATTCGTATGTTAATCACCCATCAACATCGACATCTATATACGTGCCACGAATGTATGTATGTATGTCTGTAGTAAAAGTGCAATGAAAGCCACAAAAGGCACTTCAATTAAAGGGGCCGGGTCGACATTTGAGTTTCCATAGATAAACAAAACTGCTCGCCAAATTACAGCATTGTTATCGGGACACACAAATTTATGATTGAATCCAAAGCATTTTCTCGTTTCTGTTTTTTTTTTTTTTTTTTTTTGTAATGGCCAAGTGAAAATCCAACCACAATTGTAGAGGCGAGCAGATTCGTAGAGTTTCCAAAGTTTAGGCAAACAAAATGGGCACATAAATTACCCCAAAAATGAAATGAAATGAATTAAAGAAATGTCAGTGTGTTTGCTGTCTGCTTGAATGCCAATGACCGAAATGAGTTGCATTTGTTGAAGAAGGTGCAGTGATTTGATGCTGCTTGGAGAAAACTTTAGAAAAAAAATGAGGTCCAATGCTGGACTGAAAAGTTTTTAACGGTAAAGCGAAAATTATAATAAAATTATTCTTCCCCACTTAAAAAGAGAGCTTAAATTTTTATTGTTTTGAAAAGCAAATTCCGAAAAAGAATCAATTTGTAATTGGAAAACATTGTTTAGAAATTGAAGTTATTATATTAAAATTGTAGAGACACAGGACATAGCTATTGATACTCTATTAGGGCGCACGCACACATGCGTCTGAGAGATGAACTGACTACTGAGCATGATACTTGAGTAAGTCAGCAAGTCAAACTAAACAATCATGCTTGATTGATTCTGCAAAAGCTGAGCTCATGAGTGAATTTTAAAGATCAATTCAGTGCTGGCTGTGCAAACTAGCATGCTCGGAGCGAGCCTTAAGTTCTGCTCTTAGTTCATCTTTCAGTCGCATGTGCGCGTGCGCCCTAATAGAGTGAGAACAAATGTTCTCTAAATGAGTAGTTATATCCAGTGACTCTACATTTTTGAAAGTGGTTCTCAATCGGATAAAATTAGCTTTAAACAACTACAAAACCGGTTTTCAATAGAGAGATACTCAATAGAGAGAGAGAGCGATTTGATTTCTCTCTTGTCAGCTCAACCAAGTATAAGTAGCCCGCTAGATGTGAATCTGCAAAACTGTACAACGGCTGAATGTGCGTACGTTAAGTACATAAGGTACCGCGTGTGGCATGACGGCCTGTTTTTTAAGCTCAAGCCCCTCCTCCCAACTGAACAATTCGCTTTGCTACGCTCCTTTCACTTCTTTATGGTCCAGCTTAGGGACGAGCTCTCGAGCATCCGCCGCATCCGAGCGGGTGTACCTCAAGGAAGTGTTCTTGGCCCAGTTCTGTACACCCTGTACACAGCTGACTTACCGGTCCCAGATGCACAAAACACAATGGTACCCACTTATCTTTCTTGGACGGCTTCAGTGCTTGGGCTTCCCGCTGGAATATTGCTGTCAACCCGGATAAAAGCCAGCACTGCACCTTTACAAAAAAGAGAGGTAACTCAGTCAGACCACACTCGCCCTCAGTCAGGTACCTGGACATAGACAGGAGACTTACTTGGTCCGAATACATTAAACAAGCTGTGGCTGTCACTTATGCGAAGGCTAACAAATTGGACTGGCTTCTTAGCCCGTGATCTGGGCTTTCATTACGCGTAAAGATTTTAAAGATTTATATACTCAAGCCAATAAACATACCGAACTGGACCTGGGGTATCTGCCTCTGGGGCACTGCCTGTGACACCTCCATTAAAAAGACTATGCAGAACAAAATCTTGCGCAGAATGCTCGGTGCAACCCGGTATGTGAGCAACTCCACCATCTACAAAGACCTCGGCATTCTTTCAGTTTGCTCCCAGATCAACCGCCACACCAGCAGATACAATGACCGCTTAGTGGCCCACACAAACCGTCTCGCCAATGATCTGGCAACAAAGAGGATACGAAGACGACTCAAAAGACGACATCCCTCCGACCTTTGGATTCACGGAAGGCGACCAACAGGCCGTCTCCTTGGTTCACCCTAACTGGCTCTAATTTTACCAGTAATGCTACTTTTCCAGCCAACTGGCAACTTGTTTTAATTCCTGTTCCTGTAACCTTTTAAAAAATTCTGCAAGCAGATTGAATTCCGTGCATCCTTTTGTCCTTTTTTTGATAAACAAGAAGATGTCAGAAATAGGGTCAGTGTTCTTTTTGTTTCCGATAAAACAGACTCTGAAAAGCCAAAAGTGTTCATGAAAATATAAATTTTTAGTTTTTATGTTTCAGTGCTTAATAACATTTATTTATTTCATAGGACCAGAGTGCGTTGTAAAAATATAGACAATGTTTAGAACGACTAAAACAAAACTATAAAAAAACGAGAAAGGCAAAGCTAACTTCGTCTGTACCGAAGTTTTGATACACTTGAAATAGCTTGTCACAATGGTTAGCGACTTCGACCAAACTTCGCAAATCAGCTCCAAAACATGACATATTACCCATGACCGTGTTTGAGAGCGATAATATTGAGAACAAACCAGTTTTTCTCACTAAAACCCATTTTTCGACCGATTATGTTTATGCCAGCTACAAGAAGTAGTCATCCGATCCGGTCGGTTCCGACATATTAGCAGCGTGCAGTAAAAAGAAGACTCCATGCAAAGTTTCAGCTCGATAGCTCCAAAACTGAGGGACTAGTTCGCGTAGAAACAGACAGACGGACAGACGGACGGACAAAGCTAAATGGTCGGTCGTCCCTTCCTTCCTTCCCCGCCCGAGAACCACACTGGAGGAGAGGAAGCTTCTCCAGATTCACCTATATCTATATAATAACCATGGTTTATATTTTTTTTCAGGACGCAATGCGAGAACAAAATGTTCTTGAACCGAGCACATAATGTTTATAAGACAAGCCCTAACCGTTCATGTGTAAGAACTAAATATTCAGAGCATAGTGTGAACGAATGTTCTTTAATATCGAAATAGCTTGCTTAGCAGACTGTCGTCAACATAAGTTCATGATTTCGTTACAATTCGAACGGATATTTTTCTCTGTATCCCTTCACTTTCCAATCAAAAGAGGTATGTCCTCGTTCCCTATTCCACCCAAATTTGAGGAATCCACTTACACCTGGCCCAAGTTGAATCAAATTATTCCCAGTTGTTCTTGAAAACGTAATAATATTAACTCAAAACATTGTCTCAAAAATTCAATTTCAGTTTTTGCGTTCTCAAAAAATTGTTCTTGAAGTGAGAGCTTGAGCAACAAGTAAACGAACAAATGCCTTGTGAGAGAAAAAAAAGACAAAAACACGCGTTGTGAAAGAGCAAGTCGATAAGCGTGCTATGTAAAGAACACAAAATATTCTCTCTATAGGTGTTCCTATAGTTCCTATCCCATGGGATAGGCTTTTAACATTTTGGGCACCACTGCTCTAAATCAAAGTTCGCCGAGTGTCTATCTGCTGCAAATACAAAAGTGCTTAGTGGTAGCACAGTCGACACACGCTCGAGCTAAGCTTATTGCTGCGCTGCTTCAAATGAACTTCGAGTCAGTGGCTATATACCCTTATGCGCAATGCCAAAATGTAAATGTGTTATTTGCCGACCCCACCTTTAAATTATTATATAATAGGCAGAGTTTATGGTCATCTGCATACATCACAACTCTTACAGATCATTGATAAATAGTGTGAAAATCAAAGATCCTAGATCAAAGGATCAAAAGTTAAGGAATTTCCTGAACAGTTTGGGTCCTGAATTTAACGACAGTAAGTCCGAGAAAAACCCAAGAAGATCGATCTTATGAAGTAGCAGCTCATGATTGATAGAATCAAAGGCTTTACTTAAGTCGGTGACCTCAAAAATAGAAAAAATAAATCCATACGGTATTGAATTAATGCCAAAAGGTTATAAAAACAGGGTAATCCCTAGATATTCTTGACCAGATCAGAAAAAATAAATTGAGTTTATCCGTCTTTTTTTTTGTTTTACAAAAGATTTATACATTTATCCCGGGGTAATCTTAAACAAAATTTCGAGCACAATTTAATCCAAAAAAAAGGTTCATTTTAAGCATTCGAGATCAATTTTGATTTGATATTAGTCAAAGACCCTTCTTTACACTCAAACCTTTATTTTAAAGTTCTAAAAATCAAAGAAATCTAATAATGTTTGGGCTCAACTGGAATTTAAAGCAACGACCATGCGCAATGATTCCAAATGGAATGGATCCCATCGATAAAAACTTTGTTTTGACTTAAACAAACGGATGGAACATATCAACTTCACTGGACTGATCCTTCATATAGATATGGGCCTTTAAGCATGAAGAATTTTCACATTTAAATTTACCATTTCAAGAAATTATTTCTTAATCACCGAAAATATTTGGTTTTTTTCGAGTTCTTATGACAGTTTCACCTGTTTGTTCGCCCATAAATATATGAAAGTTATTTCATCCCTACGGTTTGATTATTTTGGTTTAAGCTACAACTTTGTAATGTATTAATACTTGTCCAAATTTGTAATTGGTTTCAAAATTTAGTAGAAAAACTGTAAAAGAATGGTCAAAACTTGGTGTTTTTTGGGCAATTTTTGAAATGTTGAATATGAAGATGTAATGTTTTTTTGATTTGCTGAGCAGTCGTCAGAATTGATATGACAAGCCTATAGCTCTTGTTGGTTTGTTTGGGGGCCGTCTTTCCTCACCGCAGTCAAAATGAGAGGCTCAGTTTTTCTCCTACGCGTTTCGGTAAATTTTTTGCCCTCTTCAGGGAGTCTGTATCTACATAGCTGTTCACTCTCGAAATATAAACAAACACAATTGATTTTCACCCCAATTTTCAAATGCAAGTGGCAAGCATCCTGTCTGCAACATAAAATTAATTCTCCGAAAACCAAGAAAAGTCATGTTGACGGACAAATGTAGTGGAAAATCCATATCCGCTCCCTTGCTGTTAACCTGTCAAACGCGTGTCCTGACCGCTGACTAATCTTCCTTTGTCATCGGCATTGTCATTTGCCATTAATTAGTTGCGGGTCATGATGTCAACCCTGTACTCTTCTCTCTCAGTGCAGCTCATAAAAATGTTTGTTTTAAAAGTAAAGAAAAAGGAAGGGGAAATCAATAAATTGTAATTGCAAAGGGTGTAGCTCAATGCGATAAGATACGGTATCCGTTAGATATGAAAGATAAAGATACTCATGTGGTGGCAGGTAACGGTGTAAATTCCCAACATGTGTAAAACTTATTTATGCACATTTCTGCAATTATTTCACCGAGTTTCACTGGGCTTTTGGTTGTGACATGCTTTACATGCTTTAAGATACTCGCACTCTCGCATTTGTATCTTTTGGGGGGCCTCCATCCATTGTGTTTGCTGTTTGACTTGAGTTGAGTTCTCTTCAGAGTTAGATGCGGTTTATATTTCTTCTTTTTTTTTTTTTGTTTTTATTTTAAATTATGGCTGACACCATTTCTGATGTGGCATGTTGCATGTGTGAGCATTGCGCTTGATTGCAGTTGCAGCAACAACAACAACAATATCTTGCACACTTACTTAAGTTTTATTTTTCGTAAATATTTCACAAAACAAGCAGAAAAAACTGGTTTTTAGTCAAAGCGTTATTATTTTAACTGCGTATATGTTTGTATGTATCCCAGTATGTATATATAGTTGTACGTGTTTACTGAGCGGTGAACGCTGATTATCGTGACTCACATTGTTTGGCATTTAAATGATCGCACCAAGATACTTTTGAAAATTCAATACGAATGCAAATACTCGCTCAAAGCTTGAGAAACTTGCGCCCCGGAGAGATACTCGATTAGTCATATTGGAAAAGAACTGGCTGTTGGCTACTCTTCGATTTGTTTTGATGCCCACATCATCTTCTGTTGACATGGTCATAAAAAATACCATCTAAGCAGCGAAAGTTGTGAAAACATTGGTGTTAGAATCAGCAGAACGGGGTCCCATAGGCGGGCTTTAATTAGTTTGCCAACAAACTTTACCAAGTACTCTGAACTCTTTCCTTCAGATTTACCCACCGCTGACCCGCTTGAAAACCAATTATCCATCTCCACATGCGCTCATAGCAAATCAATTTGTGTGGCAAAAAAAAAAAAAACTTTCGGGAAAACCTCTGCATGCGCCTCTTTTGTATCATTTTTCAATGCAATTTTCTTTTGCCCCCCTTAAAAAAAGAAGAAGCAAACTGATTAAGTCATTAAAAATTCAAGCTCAAACTGTGTGCGCAGACTAACGAGCTTTTGATTAAATGATATGCTGCCTCAAAGCCTTCTTCTTTTTTTTTTTTTTGGGGCATGCTTCAATTTGTCTGCTTACCCAAACGATGTTATAAAGTAATTTTCATAGAATGTGTGGAAAAAAATATATGGGGAAATCAGGAAGGGTGTTCCCTGAGATGTGTAGCTATTAACTTGGGCCAAATAGTTATGGGTTGTCAATATAGTCAATCGATATTTCTGTACATTTCTCATATTTTACATTGAGTTACTGATAACAGATTAAGACTACTTCAGGGCAGCCCAAGCCTATTGCGCTAAAGCCCCTGTGGCCAATTTACACCCAATGCTTGCTTGTCGAAGTCATGCTACACTGTGTGTTAGAGAGAGACACAGTCACATAATCGCGCTCTCTTTTGAGGGAACCCTGCTCTACGCAAAGGGAGACCCGGGCGTTTAGGCCTCACCGCCTTAGCTTATGGCAATGACTCTACTCTACTCTTTCTTTCCGAGCGAAGGTCTTGTTGATGCAGGCGCGTATAGTCGTCACATTAAGCATGTGAATGTGTTCTCTCTTCTTGTTCTCTCCGAGCAAAGGTTTTGTTGTTGGCAGCGAGTGTATCAAATCACGAGCCGAACGCGTGCCGAAGCTTAACCATGATGTAAGCAGGCCTTCAGTCTCTGGCTACTATGATACTTTATAGTGCCAATAGGACAGAGTTCCCCAACGATAGCCCCCGGGGCACGAATTTACTTGCCAATTCTTACCGAATGCTTGTCAACTTTCATTGTGTGTTAGAGAAACACACAGTCACGTTTTCGCGCTTTCTGCTTGGAAAACCCTGCAGTAGGATATCACAATGGTTAGAGCGAGACGGACATATTGGCAAATGTATTCAGAGAGGGTAAGAGCGAAGAGCTAACCCAAATGTATGCAGAGAGCGAAAGTGAGAGCAAACAGCTGACTAATTTCTGATAGAAGCGGTGTCAACTACGCAACCTACGTTCTGATAAAGACAATTCTCAATTCTAGACTTGACATGTTAAACTAGGTTTCCCAGGTCTACCAAAGTGTGATTTTTTCAGAACTTTCGTTTTGGCAACACTTGTTTTTGGCAGCCCACGTGTCACTTGTTACAGTCAAACATGCTTTGTGAGAAATTTTTCAGCGACGAAGTTCATTTCTGATGAAATGGATACGTGAACAAACAAAATTGCCGTATTTGGTGTGAGAGCAGCCAGAAGCTTTGCAAGAACTGCTAATGCATCCCGAAAAATGCACTGTTTTGCGATGGCATCTCTGGACCGTACTTTTCCAAAAAAGACGAAGGCAAGAAGAACGTAACTGTGAATGGAGAGCGCTACCTTGCGATGATTACAACCTTTTTTTGGCTGTCATGTGGTTTCAACAAGACGGTGGCACATGCCACACAGCACGCGAAACGAGTTCGTTAAACAGTTTATTTCATGCTTAGGAACGTTCAGTTGGACGTCTAGATCATACGATATAACGGCTTAAGACTATTTTTTGTGGCGCTATGTTGAGGCTCATGTCAATAGCAATATTGAAGAATTTATTCGTAACATACCGGCCGATATGTTGGAGAGAGTAAGCCAAAATTGGACCCAGCATATGAACCATTTGAGGCGCAGCCGCGTTCAAATTTTATATGAAAAAATTATATGCGAGGGTGCCACAGAAACCTCTTCCAAGCAAATTCCAACCGAATTCCAATTCTTCGGTGCCACAGAAATTTCTTTTGGTTGGTTTCAAACCTCTAATGTTTTGTTAGGAGATTTTGCAAAGCTCTTTTCTCACTAGCGCCTTTTGTCGAAGTGGCGCCCTCTACATGACAGCTAGCGGATTAAGGGATGGAAACTAACACCTCATGTTTGGCGCCAACAAAATTTTTAAATTTTGCATTATATTGGTGGAGAATGCGACTTAAAATTGAATTATTATTTAAAAATGCATCATAAAACATATAACACAATCAAAAAATTTCAGTTAATCATTAAATTAACCCAAATCTAAAATAAGGGAAATTTTTTTATTTTTAGAGATGGAACATCAATTGAAACATCTGGTGTTCCAACTAGATTTTCTAATAAGAAAATTAAATCTCTCGATGTTCTGTGGCACCGACGGTTTTTTTGAGAGTTTTTTTGGAGATTTCTGTGGTACCCCCGATAGATCGTTCTATCGACTCATATAAAGTTCCTTTCTTCCGAAAGCTGCTAAAAAATCACCCTTTAGATGATGTGTTCTTTGCATCTCAACGCTCCTCCTCAAATATAACTTTAAAGAAGTAAGAGCGTTGGAGTCGAGTGGACTGACTCCGAAATACCCTGTACAATTGAGACACATTGTGTCCTTTCGTATGTACATGATGAAACTTAACATCAATGTGCTTCGTGCTTGCATGAAACATTGAAATGGCTAACTGCTGAGCTCCAGTATAGTCTCCATATATGTATGCATCTAAAATGCAGTTTTCTACTTGGTCTCTCCGATTTCAATAAATAATTTATTTGGATATTTGCTACTGTTAGCTGTATTTTATTGGATTCCCAAGTAAAAGCTTATCCAGGAGATGCCAATTAAGAACCATAATAAATTGGTGATAACTATAAAATTGCCAATTCTTAAACGTTTGTTGGTCACAACTTAAAATTCGAAGAATTTATTTTATTTATTACTTAAGCAGCCATTAATTCAATTCGCATTGCCTTTTCAATTGTAAAGAATTGTAAACTTACAATTAATACATTCGCTTAGTTTATAAATGACCTCATTGTGGCTGGGGGAAAAAAAAACATTTATTGATTACATGTTTTCACTTTGCTGTAAAATGCAAATTTTATTTTAACGACATTTTTATTAAGCTTGTCTGGGCGTGCGATAAAACTGAAGAAAAAACAATACACAATATTTTCCATTCTATTTTATTTTAAGACATATAAAAATAAATAATAATAAAGACCTGATTGAATTTTTGTAAAGTTCAAGATCTCGGAATGATCATTAATCTTCATTTCTATATTCATTCATTCATCTGACCATCTATATTATATAGTAATGGATCAAAGCCTACCTGTAAAATTTTTGCGGAAGGTGTGGTCCAGAGGTTTAAACACTTTGTAAACAAATTTGGGAAGGATTTGCCGACTGGTTCCGTAACCTATTGAAACCAAAGTTTGAAGCTATTTAAATTGTTGATAGATGTTTGCCTCTGCAAAAATTGTCATCTACTACTTAATAGTCCTGCAAATCTCTAGAGATTTTCGGATAAACGATTAAACTTCGAACTAAACTGGGACTATTTTTTTGCGAAGTGCCAAGAAACAGACCGCCTTCTAGATTATGTGGAAGGAAACCCGTACGCATCAAATTTTCTTGGCGGTAAGCAGGTGGTTTGAAATCGCTCAACTTTTGTCATCTAATCTAGTAGCCGGGCATATTTGTGCCCCTTAACCAGTGGTGCCCAAAACGTCATTTGCCTATCACGTGTGATAGGAAGTCAAAATGCTGCCGGCGTCGCAGCCGACACACGCATAGAGAGAGAGAATATGCGTGCTCTATAAATAGCACGCATACACATTTATTTGTTTGCTTGCAGCCCATGTTTGACATAATGACGTTTACTTCGGGTTTCGCTACTACAAACACCATCGAAAAGCTTGATAGCGTGTGTTTTGGGCACCACTGCTCTTGAAATATAAATTTAAACAGCTTTAATATGAAATGATAACGTTTATACGAAAACCTCTAGAGATTTTAACAAAAATTTTAAAATGTTGCCATAGCTCTAGGTGTCAAGGATCCAATCTGGAGGCAACAGTATTAAATCAGTTAAGTTCGGACCACCTGCCAGTTTAGAATGAATTACATAAGCTGCCTATAATAGAAGAATCCTTTAGATTCGACTATAAAAGATCATCTCAGTTAAAATTTCCAAAAAGTCCTTCAAGAGGCTATTGCTCAGCCAGTGCAGATCAATTCCATGGTCGACAAATTTACGAAAGCCATACAAGAGGCTAAGGAGCGCTATATACCTAAAGTGCACTAGCAGAAAAGTAGAACGAATAATTTAAGTACGAACGCTTTTGAAAAAAAAATTATTATAATTTCGCTCTTGGAACCGAGCTAAATTCTTTATCGATTTGGTTCTCATAGGCAAGGGGAGTGAGGGGAAGCAAACTTTAAGAGAATAGCGTTGAACGAAGAGAATGTCGGGATCAAAAATTCACTCTTGGATCAAGAATTTTCACTCTTACCCTACTTTTGAGTCCGAATGCTCTTGATTCAAGATTGAAATTCTATATTTTTTCTCTGAGTGTAGGAACCTTGTATAAACACCGTCGGAACTGGCAGAGATCCAGGAAAATAGTTCAGCTTGAAGTGGTTAAATAGGAAAATAGTTCAGCTTGAAGAGGTTAAACGGCTGATCCACAGTATTAGCATAGAAATAGCAACTTATCAAAACCAGTCATTGAACTCTTTTCTGTCCTCTCTGGACAAAGGATCTTCTTCTTTTTGGAAAGCAACAAAAATGAAAAGGAAAAAACCTTTAAGCATCCCAACTCTCCCAACTCCCGACCTCAACAAAAATTTGAGGCACTCGCCGAAAATTTTCTGGGGAATCATTCGAGTACGAACTGCTTAAGCTTTTCTGATACTGAATTTGATGTACAAAGAACTGAATACTGACTTTGATGTACAAATTTTACACACAGATTGAAAATTACCTCACAAATTGTAGAGTAGTCTCTGATATATAGTAAAAAAGCTTAAACAAAAAAGACTCAATATTGACAATCAATGCCTAAAAAATTTCTTTCCCGTATACGCTTCTTGCCGCTATAATTGCTCATCACTCCGACTTGGTTATTTCCCACAAGATTGGAAAACATCCAAAGTTGTCCCAATTAAAAAGCCAAATAAGCCTCCTGAGTCATCAAAGAAAAGATTCTCGCCCAGAATGAACAGTTTGGATTCCGTAGGGAACATAGTACAATTAATCCGATAGTTTGAATCAAAAATATTTTCAAACAAAACTTTAATAGGAAGATGTGTTTTTGGGAATCTGCTTTTGACACCGTATGGCACTACGATCTCATCTTAAAGATGACCGCTCTTAGCTTTCCGACAGAACTTTTTAAAATAATACAAAAGTTTTCTCAGCAAGCGTTCGTTTACGATGTATATTGGTCGGGCTCATTCTGCCCCCAGGGGTCCTGCTTCTTAGATCTGGATGGTACTGACATCTTTTGGGATAAAAATATATGCTACCTAGGTGTCATCGTAGACCCAAAAGTTAACTTTAAGGACCATGTAGCATATACCATCAACTCTCTTACCAAAACTCTGTATCCCTTAATCAATAGAAACCTACGGTTATCCATTGAAAATAAGTTCTACTTGTTCAGATAATTTTGTATGCAACCCCAGTGTGCTGTTTGCTCTCTTGACACCAGCCTCGCCCAGCATTCGGCCGGTGTCGATTTGAATAACGAAATGTGTTCGGCCCCTGCGGGCCAGGCGTGACCATCGCTGATCAAAATGGTTCTTTGTATTCAAAACTTTGAACCAGCTTTGTTAAAGAACTCAAGTACAGTATCCCCATTTATTATTATCAGTTTCTTATAAAAATGACTCACCGTTTCATGTTGCGACTGCGTTTCTCATTCTCCGCCTCCTTGACACTATCCCAGCTATCGCCCACACCCGATGATGACATATCATCTAATCGCTCCTCATCCTCCATGCCCGAATCCTCTAAGCTGATGTGACAGCTGGTTAATGTCACCTGTTTGCCATTATCGCCCACCTCAATCCAATCGGAAGTTCGTATACGCTGTGAACGTTCTGTGCCATAAGGTGACGAATCCGAAGAACAGCCCGAGGGACAACGTTTCCGGGGTGAAGAGGAGTTCTCTTTGATGATGTTATTCTCCTTTAGAGATTTATTCACTGCATAGGTTAGAGTATCCTCCTCATCACCATCCCCATCGGCATCCTCCACATTATCGGCGTCCACATCTTCGGTATCGGCATCATCTATGGAGTTGTAACGTTGACGGGCCACAAATTTGGGTGGCGTGGCCAGGGTGGGCAAGTTTTCCAGGGAGCAGGAACGATTACGCATGGCCGCCAGCTCAGAGATGAGCAACTCATGGAAGGCCTGCTTCTTTTCCGGCGTATGACCCGCACTAACGGAAGTTTTGCCACCATTAATGTTAATGCAGGTGCGATTTCCAGCTGCCTGAATGGTGACACGCTCTCGCTTCTCCTGCTCCACCACTGCCTGATGTTGTATGGCCCTCTCGTGCTTGGTAATGATCGTGGTATCCGCTGCACTTTGTTTTTGCGTCTGGCTTATGATGATTTCCGAGAAGAGACGTTCGGCGGCATTTTTCAAATTATTCTTAATCTCCACGGTTTTGCCGCTCAGGAAAGAGTTGGGCGAGGCATTCGGTTGAAGGCTATCCAAAGTGGTTTTCGAACGTCTGAAAATGCTAGTGGCTGGCGTGGAGGGTGGCTGTATAAAGGCCGGCACCACCTCCTCCATATCCAAAGTGGCCACTGGCATTTGTACGATCTTGCGGGGCTTGGGCAGGGGCTGTGAAGTGGGCTGTAGTCCGGCTCTCTCGAAATCCACTTTACCCAGACTTAGGCGAGTATCCTTCAGCGGATTGGTGGTGGGGGAACCATTAACGGTCAGTGAATTATGACGATTTACGGTCACCAAGGGAGCGGTGACACTTTCCCGAGGCTTGGCTGTGGGCACATCGGGTGCCTTGCGCAGCTTTAAAGGTGGCTTTGGAGCTGGTACGGGTAAGGCTGTGGTTGGCGTCTGAGTTTGAGCCTGTTTCTTTTGCAGACTCAGGGAAGGGGACTTGTAGACCAAAGTACGACCCACCGCACTTAGTTGGCTTACAAATGTGGGCTTCTTTTGGATGATTGGAGGAGCTGCAGCGGATGTTGCTGCCGCTGCTGTGGCTGCCGCAGTTTTGGGTCTGGGCGGCACTGGTGGACCAGGTCGCTTAACCACAACCGTTGTGGTAACTGCTGTCGCTGCTGTGGCCATTCCGATTGCTATTGCTGCTCGTTCTCACACGGATCGCACCGAAAACCAGTATTTCTAGGTCACCTAAACCTCTGTCTCTGCTGCTGCTGATGCTGCTGCTGCTGCTGCTGCTGTTGCTGTTGTGTCTGTCTTTTTGGTATTGCGTTTATTTATTATTATTATTTAGCATAAGCGCGCAAATGGGTAAACTCGTTTTAACTCTGCTGTTTACCAGGTTCTCACATGGCTGCTGCAGTTGCTCTCTGCTGATCTATTTTGAATATAGGCCACAATGTTGCACTAACGGGGCTAGTTTGGTTTTATTGGCAAATCCGTTGCCACGCTTTTCTCTGTGGGATTCAAGTGAAAGGGTTGTTTAATAACTTTTAGTTGATTTTCATTTCGTTAAAGGTTTATTTTGCATGCATCAAATTCATTTTAAAACAAATTTGTTTATATTGTTATATTATTGTTTGCTGCTGCTGCTGTTGCATTTCGAAATTTCTTAAGCTTCAACGTGAGCACGATTTTTCGGTTTAAACATAATAATTAAGTTTGTAAACAAAATTAACCATAAAACTTCAAATGCGTTTGGCATAATTTAAAAGTTTAATGAAGCATTTAGGGCTTTAGTTAATTGGATGCGATTTAATGAACTTCTAAGCTGACTTTTATGACGTCGTTCAATTAAACCGTTTTTCTCAAAATTAAACAATTTTATATGAAGATGTGATTTCCACTTTACGATATCCATCTATTCATCATGTTTCTTAGTAGTGGATGAAGGCTCACCATTTTTGATTTAAAATAAAAATTTTAACGAAATTAGATCATGCCCACCGAATTTTTTGTAATTTTGAAACAATTTTAAAGTCTTCGCAAAAATTTTTGTTACTTTTAGACTAAGAAGAGGAAAGAAATTATTGTAATCCCTACATAACGAAGAAATTGGATACTAACAAGAGACTAAGGGCCGATTTCAAACCGTCTACATAGAGCTATCTGTCACAAAAGATTATCTGACACATACCCAGTCATACCTAGCCTCACGCGCCAGAGGTAAATAATATCAGAAAAAGCCCGTAAAAGACATCGCAAAAGGCTCGCAAACAAATCATTTGCGAGCTATCCAAAACGAAACTTTCACTGCCAGAAAGCGACCAAAGATTCGTTTTCTCATCTAGGGTATTCACGACCCCGAGTTAAGTTACGGAATTGTTGAGTTGATGAATTTTCAACATGTTCAAAAGTGAACAACCTTTTTTAACAACATGCCTGTTAAATTGTAAGGTTTTTTTTTTAATTTTAGTAATTTTATTAATAAAACTTATGCTTATAAAATGGCCAAGTAAAGCATTAAAAAAGAGTTGAGATCAATACCCCGAAGGCAATTTAAAAGCAAATTGGCTAATGTACCTGTCCTACGTTGCACAGAACACGTACATAGGAGTAACGCAGATAAACCTTTCAGAGAAGCCACCAAAAAAGCAAGTAACAAATTTTTGGTTAACGCATTTATGACATCAGATCATGCTGCGATAATAAATTCAAATCCACACTTGTTTAAAAATTCTAGATTACAAAAAAAAACAAGAGCGTAAGTTAAAGTCGGCTCTAACCGACTTCGATATAGCCGTTACTCATGAAAAAACATGTTTGACAGTGTTCCCGGGTTCCTTAGTGTGACCATCCGAAAAGTATGCAACATTTTTTAGGGTGGGATGGGTGGTAGCGGGGGGGCTTGAATCACTTTTTTGCTCATAACTTGAGAACCGTTCATCCGATCTTTATCATTTCAAATCGTCTATCTTTAAAACTGTAGGAGATATAACTTTTTTCCAAATTGCGGGGGCGGAAGGGGGCGTGGCCAAAATTTGAAACAAACTTGATCTGCGTGCAGATAAAAGAAGCATTTGTCCCATACATGTCAAACCTCTATCTCTTTCCATCTCTGAGATCTAGGTGTTCATACAGACAGACGGACGGACGGACAGACGGACAAGGCTAAATCGACTCGGCTGTTGATGCTGATCAAGAATATATATACTTTATACGGTCGGAAATGATTCCTTCTGCCTGTTACATACATTTGCACGACTATTGTATACCCTTTTTACTCTACGAGTAATGGGTATAAAAAAAACAAATTCATGTCCCAAGCTGGGAATTGAACCTAGGTCTTGCTGCCTTTCAATCATAGGCCTTAGCCTCCACGGCATTGCCAACCAGATGAAGTAAAAAACTAAATGTGCTATATGAAATTACGCACAAAATGGGCAACACTTTTATAGTGTTTTGGCAACACTAGAAGTTCTCATTTTAACCAGAGAAATAGTGCTCATTTAGTAAGGGGGCAGGGCTGCTTAATTGTGGAGTTTCTGGCTAGTGTGTTTCGTTTTTGTAAAACTGTCAATAAATTCCTAACTCAACAATTCCGTAACTTAACTGGGGGTCGTGAATACCTTAATCGTTTTCGGATTTGTTTGCGATAGTTTCAACACGTTTTCATTACGCGTAACTCTCGTTTGCAATATCGTTTACTGGGATAGGGTGTTCGCCGATAAGGTACCGTGCGAAACCTTAACCTAAAACCATCATAACTGATGATGACTAAGACCTAATTTTGACGAAGCGAGCCCATATCCATCCCTTCGTTTCATCCACGCTCTTATATTGGAATAAATTTGTACACCTGTCCATTTCGGAAAGTGCGTTTAGTGTGGCTCACAGATTGGAGTCAGCATGGTCCACAAGCGGGGTTCCAAGGCCATGTCTACATCAACGCACAGTTTCTTGGCACTCGCTTTGAATCGGTAAAAGAGATAAAACCCAAAACAAAGAAGGAATTAAAGCATATACCGGAAAAGAACTATGCAGCATGTTTTTAAAGTCGGAAAAAAAAGTTGGCACAAGTGAACTGCATTCGGGGGAGACTACTTTGAGGGGAATGAAATTAATTTAGAAGAATAATTAAAGATTTTTTGATTTGTAAACAAATTCCCTTTGATTCTCAAAATTTGGGAATTATCAAATGGACGAGTCTATTTATGATCAGCACCATAAAAATAGACTATGGGCAGGAGCGGCCGCAACCGTGATGCGCAGCACTTCAAAGACATCCTGATAGTGTACTGCCAAATCTTGCTTTCATCTACAAATGAACAGCGCAGAATAGTAGAAATTTTGCAGTAATATACGATTTCGATTTCGCATAAAAATATATTAAAATATTTATATATAAAAAAAATATATTTAAAATATTTTTTCAATGGTCATGGCAGCTGTTCGTCAAATTTTATGACTTCAAACCAAGGACCCAGAACCGAACCTTCTAAATTGTAAACTCTCCGAACCTGAAACCTCTTATTCAGGTATTGATTACAGTAGCCGGTCCGAAAACCGAACCTTAAACTTTCCAACGAGTTCCAACAACTGGACAAAAAATTCTCCAGAATTTCAGAGGTTTTTAGCATATAAGCAGAGATTAAAACCGGAACGAATACGGGTTTGGGTTACGGTTACTGTTTTGGCCGATCGTTTTTTTCCGGTTACGGTTATATTACGGTTGTGGAATATCGGTTACGGTACTGGTTACGGTTTTTAACCTCATTCTGTTTCGGGTTTAGGTTACGGTTACGGTTATTAGTATAAAATATAAATTTGACAATTCATGCAGACAAAATTGGGGACTCATTATAAATTCTACTCCTGAATACGAACGCTCCACGCTTATTTGTGTGGATGGTACTGCTAGCAAAACTTTCGATAATTCAAAAAAAATCTGGAAATATTGTTTAATATCCGATTATTTTTAATTAGGACTTTTGAAAATCTGCGACCAACTTGGACTTGGACTGTTTTCCCCTTGATAATTCAATCAAATTCTGGTTATCCAACAATTTAATACAGCTAACTTTCTGCTCGACAGATAAAGACACATTATGTCTCGAACAGACTTGGTTCTCTAAACTCTAATTCGTGAAACTATAGATTGGTCAATGCTGTGTTGTTCTTTATTTCAAATTAACATTGAATCCAGATAGAACCTAAGGTTACAGAAAAAATCAGAATTAGCTGATGCCAAATTTGAGCCGAAGTACATTTTCGAATCGACTAAACTAGCCCGCATCCAGTTTTGGTTAGCTGCACCAAAATTAACCCGTATATTTGTTTCTGTTTCGGTTTTGATAACCGGTTATGGTAATAAAGGTTATAGGGTTACGGTTGTAAGAAAACATTTTTTTTGGTTACGGTTACGGTTTCGGTTACAAATTTTAAAGTGTTTTAAGCGGTTAAGGGTTACGGTTTCGGTTACGGTTTTAATCTCTGCATATAAGTGATGTCATTTTAAGTTTAGAGCTAGATCGATTAAATTTAGATTAGGTAAAATTAGGGCGATCTGAGCACAGCCATAATTTGTAATAAAGTTATTGTTCTTGGTTACTTTTCCAATACATTCCTTTTGCAAATGGCTTAAATTGAGTCTTCAGTTGTTTGAAAACAAACTAAGTTTAGATCAGAGCCGGCCACCTTAAGCAACCGAAGGCTGAAGTCACTCGTGTTTTTATGCAAACGCGAGTCGAACTCTTGATTGAGTGCATTGGTGAACACTGAATTGCCAGTAAAACGGCTGTATCTGAGAGAGCTCTCTTGTTCAGACTTTTCTGTCCTCTCAATTTGGCCGGCACTAGCTTAGAGCAGCCATAGCCCCCGAGGGACGAACAAACTCGCCAATTCACAACGAATGCTTGCCAAAGTCAGGCATTACTATGTGTTAGAGAGAGACACAGTCATATTTTCGGCCAGGCCATTGCCACCGTTGGCCGAAGTTACTCGTGCTTATCACACACCCGCTAACCGAACTTACGAGTGTGAGAGTTGGTGAGCACAGAGAAACAAGTAAATTGGCTGACGTCTCTTGTGCTCACAAACACACACACACACCTTTTTCTGTTCTCACCATTCGACCGGCCCTGGCTTAGAGTAGGTTCATCTGTTCTGATCTGTTTGAGAGATACATATATCTTCTAGGGCTATATTCTTAAGGCCTGTACCCAAATAAGATACAGTATTTCGTTTTGAATGGAAACTGCATAAACTATAAACTGTATACTTTTAAACAGCATTATTATTTGTATGAAGTATGGACGCGAAATTAATTATTTATCTCATTTCAGAACTGCTCTTTAAAAACTTAAACTCTTTGCTTTAAAATTGTTATTCTAAGTAATTTGTTTATAAGATTCATATTTATCTTTACTTGCAAAAGCTTTTTGTTTTCTCGAAAATGATTCAATTTGCTCGAATCGTTTGTTTTATAAATACGATATTAAAAACTCAGTGGTTGACGGTGGTTTTACGATATTGAAATGTGGTCACTTTGTTGATGAGTTGCTTAAGCTATTTATAGCAGTTAAAAACAATGTTTCATTCACAACATTTGCCAAACACAACGCAAACAAGATTTTGTGCTAATTTAACAATTGCGAAACGCGCTTTAAGCACACATAAATAACGGTAATGCGTTTTTTTGACTTTACTTCCATTGAATGCAGCAAAAACATCAGCAGCAAACAACAACAATAATAATATTCATTAAATGATTTTTTTTTCTTTGTCGGCAGCAATTAGCAGCTATTATTTGCATGAAGCTGAAGTTTTCTTTTGACTTGAGCACGCACACTCTCGCTTGCGTTTTGGCACGCCCGGCTTCTGGTTCTTGGCCAATTTTCACTTAGGCACATGGGGCAGCCTCCAGCAGCTTGCTTCCTGCCATTGACTTGATCAATTGAATTTAATTTTCTTTTAAACATTGAACCCCAGGCTGGGGCATGGGTTGTGGGTTGCTTAACACAAAATACGAAATTGAATTCAAATATTAAAATATTGAATATTTATTTACACTTGGTTGAATGGATGGTTGTACATATGTCACACCAGCAAGCACAATTGCAATTTGAATGCGTTTTGAAACACGAAATAACCAACACACATCAACACACTATCGAACTCGACCGAGAGCGAACGAACGACCGTTATATGCGCTTCGACGTTGCGCTTTGCACGAGAGACAGAAATAAACTGAAACTGAGAAACATGAAATGAAAGAGCGCCAGCTAAGCGCACCTTGCTCAAATCTCGTTGTTGTTGCATGTATATGTAAGTGGTTTGCACGCTTCTGACTGTGTATGTGTGTGTGTGTGTGGGAGTGTAGGCATTGCCAAAGATGGTCGCGTGATAAAAACAAAGACTAGAATTAAGATATTAAATCATTTTAGGTCGCTTTAATCAATTATTGATTTATTATGAATTAAAATTTCATACCCAAAACCTCTTAATGATATTTTTACTATATTTTGTTTACCTACGACAGGTGAATATACAAAGCCAAGCTGTGAAATTGGAATTTAATTTTGCTATAAAAAAACCGGCTGGATTTTTTCAAAGGTTAATTTTTAAACATTTATTGGAAAGGTTTGTTCATGTCATTTATTTAATAAAAAAATTAAGTCAAATAACCACCACGGCTGACTTGGCAATGTTTTCGGTCGAGCGCACCGGACGAGTACGTACACGGGTTGGTTTATCCACCAACATTCCAGTTTCACGAACTCGCTTCACGAATATTAAACATCGTCCATTAAAGAAAAGTTGATTGGCTTCTGCTGAACACTTTACTGAAATTTTTAGAGAAAAAATATTCTACGTTATCGTATTGATTTTAAATGACAGCTGAAAATTTTCTGTTTTTTTCATTCATCACAATCATAAAAATTCGCAATCATAATTGCACATCACACTCGTTCACCACAACAATTGAACTAGATCCATCGATTTTTTGCTCATCGATTTGTGCTGGTTCTCAAACTTTGCCGTTCGGATTCGGCGTTAAACTGTAGGTCCCTTTCTCTTGTGCGAAAAATTTAAAGCCCACACGCCAAGAGATTGTGAGAAAGCTTGGCTTGGCCCCGTTGGAGGAGCTGTATAGCCAATTTTACATTTTTACATTTGTGCTGGTGAACACCTCAAATAAAAATAAAACGAGAAGGCCAAGCTAACTTCGTCTGTGCCGAAGATTTTATAAACAAAAACAAAAATCATTTAAAGCAATAAAGTATGCTCCTAAGGGGACTTGATATAACGACCTCAACGTTTTCTAAGGGAATGTCTAGTCCTCTCGACCACTTCCCTTGTTGATCTCTGAGCGGCAAAATGCCAACCAAATTATTCAATATTTTTTATAATAATCGAAAAGAAACATAGTCTAGGATATTTGGTTCTCCCATAACACGCATTTAAAGTTCACCGTTCAAACTCCATTTCTCGGCCCTTTATAAGGCCGAGATGCATATCTGCAACATACCGTTTCAATTCAATTATTTCGAAAAGTTAATAAAGAAAGTGACAACTGTTTATTATTAATGAAGCTAGAATATACAATTTTAAAATTTTGTGGTTTGGTAAGAATAACCCATGTGTTTTGGACAATATTTTTCAATTTTCCTGACAGTTTTGTGAAGAGTGCAAGTTTTAGACTATCCAAATTTGACAATGCAAATTTATCACAGAAAGAAAATTTTTTAGTTTTTGTAAAAGATCACACAGGTAATTAAACAAACAGGTAATTATAAAAAATCAAAAAGGGCCAAAACGAAAAAAAGATATTTACCATAAAAAGCATCTCCGACCACATAAAGTATATATATTCTTGATCAGCGTGACGAGCTGAGTTGATATAGCCATGTCCGTCTGTCGTCCGTCCGTCTTCCTCGTCCGTCTCGCTTTTCTATCTATCTCCTCCTCAGTTTTAAAGCTATCTCAACCAAACTTTGCACGAAGTCTTTTGTACAAATACCTGCACATTTTCAACGCCGATCGATACTATAATATACTTACTATTCTAGTGAAAAATTTTTATCATGCTTCGCTCCATACCTCGTTTTTTAAGTTTTATGCTTTCACATAATTTACTAAGTTTATAAATCGGCAACTATAGTCTAGCTGCTATACAAAAGATAGGTCTGAAAAAAGTTTTAGTATGAAAAACTTTTTTTTTAACCCTTTCCTCCCAATCTCTTCATCTATATTTACTTTTCTTATTTCCAAATCTACTATACATATAGCTGCATAGGAACGTCGGTCCAAAATAGTTCTAGTAAATTTTTTTTTTTTTTTTTTTTTTTTCGTAATATATCGTATTGCTGCCATATAAAAAACTGGCAGATATATCTACGGGTATATAAATTCGTCCGAAGTTATCCCTCTTTTTCTATTCTTTTCCAATACAAATCAATAATCGAGTCGGTGCCATATAAAAAATCAAATAGGACATTTTATTGTCTGTTCGTAATCGTTTTCATGATAGAAACGTCGCGTCGCTTATAGTATGTGGCAATTAAAAATGTATACGTGTTATTTTTTTTATTACTTAAAACTTTTTTTTTTTTTTTTTTGTCCAAAAACTCTTTTTTTCTTATTGTTGACATAAAGTAATTAACCGGGCTGATCCGTCTTTAAATTTTTTTAAAAACTTTAAGAAAAATTAGCGTTAAATCTTTTGCCTTTTCTGAGAAAATTGAATTCAGTGAAAAAGTTCAGTTGTTCTGAATAGAATGTTCATTACGTTAGATCCACCAGTATCGAGGCTTTTCAAGAGTGAGGAAAAATAAAAAACCAAATTCAGCTTTAGATCTATTAGACAATGTACCTGAAGTTAAAGAGGAGTACTCCAATTCAAGTAAAAGAAACGATGAGTAACAAAGAAACTTGATGAATAAAATCCATATTTGGATTTAGAATCTCAGAAATCTAAAAACTTTTAAAAATTTAGCCCGATAATTCCTATGGAAACTAAAGGATATACTCTATCGATTGTGAAAAAATATTAAGTTAATCATTTTAACAAATAATCGTATTTTGGCTAGTTTTTAAATTCCTATGTTTCGTTTCGCAATTTTTTCTTGCTTTTTTATTATACTTTAAAAAGAAAATATATTTATTATATATAAAGCAGGCCAAGAAAGTCAAAAACAAATTTTTAATGGAATCTTAAAATGAATTACAATTTAGAAACAAGTGGGGATGTTGTGATCGGTCGGTAATCTCCATTTTCGAAAACTTTGATATATTCTGTATTATTAGCAATTTATTTCATGTCTCTAGCTTTTCTGTAATTTGCCATTTAAAAACAGCTTGACGATATCAGTTTGTTTTGAAGTAATCTACCAATTGTAAAGAACAGATTTTAGGTCGCACCCCTTCCCTTATCGGTCAAGACCCTTTAGTACTTATATAGGCTGATTTTTTAAAAGCTTTAGGAAAGTTTAAAAAAAAAAAACACATAAAATTCAGAAAAATGCATGAAATCTTTATTTGAATCGATAGTACGGTCCATCGTATAGTATGGTCCATCCGCTTAGTCCAATTTTGGCATACTCTTTCCAACATTTCGGCCGGTATGTCACGAATAAATGCTTCAATGTTGTCTTCCAATACGTCAATTGAAGCGGGCTTTTCTGTATAGACATGAGCTTTAACATAGCCCCACAAAAAATAGTCTAAAGGCGTTAAATCGCACGATCTAGGCGGTCAATTGACCGGTCCCGAACGTGAAATAAAATGTTCACCGAACTCGCCTCCCAATAAGTCCATTGTTGCGCGCGCTGTGTGGCATGTGGCACCGTCTTGTTGAAACCACATGTCAGGCATGTCAAGCTCTTGCATTTTGAGCAAAAAAAAGTTGGATATTATCAAACGGTAGCGCTCAGCATTCACAGTTACGTTACGATTCGCATCATCTTTGCCACCAGCCCATTAACCGCACCAAACTGTGACTTTTTCTGGATGTAAATTTGGTGCGAAATTTAGTCAAAATAGCCCGAATAGCCGCTTCAGTGGGTCGATTAAACTGACCATTAAATGGAAGAAGTGCGCGATGACTTTCTTAACAGAGCACGCATTTTGATAATAAAAATCAACAATTTGCAAGCGTTGTTCGTTTGTAAGACGATTCATGGTTAAATTATAGATCAAACTGAAGATGTTTGACAGTGAAACAAAACACGAAACGTGCGTGAGCTGTTTAAACCAGTGTTCCCAAAAAGATAATAGTTAAAAATCACCCTTTACAATTGTTGTAATGGAGATTCCTAGTTTTTCTTTTTGTTAATTTTCCTAGTTTTATTATTCTCAAATTGGTTGATTTTTTATATTCCCAATTATTTTTGGTTTCTTTTTTATAGATAATTTTCCGTTCTTTCAATTTTGCTTGGAAACAAATTCGGAATTTGCTTGATGTACCAGGGCTGAAAATCTCCTATAAAATAGCAGCGGTTCACTCCGGGGTTCGAACCCGCAAAATGTTTTGGGTTCGAGTTCGAACCGGGGTTCAGTAAATATTAATTTTTTCAGAAATAGTTGTTGGCAGGCTAAGAATAGGTCGCTAAACCCGACAACTATTTAGTTTTTCGCTAATTCAGAAAACAAATTCGAAAATCGAAACAACTTAGTCTCAATTTCTTTTCTTCTTCCTTCTATGTGTCAGATAAGCTTACAATTTACTGAGCTTTGTATTTGTAAGTTTATGTGATATATGGCTCTATGTAGAATGTGAGAAATCGGCCTTAAAAATTTTATTCATATTTATTTAGAAGTTTAGGCTTGATAATATCATATTCGAGCTTGGATCATCGGACGTTTTAGCAGGCTCCGGTCAATAAATCATGCAATATTAGAGATTTAATGTACACTGCCTCTCAATTTTGACCAATTTTGAGTAAAAACTGACAACAACAGACAGCGCCAAATTTACAGAAGTTTTTGTGTATGTGTGTGCACCCATTTCGGCCCTTATTTATTTAATTATGTATGTGACAAGTGCAAAACTTAGTTGGAGGCATTCAGCACTTTGATAATTACGAAGACAGCAGTCTGTGGGGGTAATAGAGTAGACTTAACATTTAACAGAAGTGTGGGAAATTCCATCCCCTCAGTTAACAGACTTGGTACAAGATAATCATTAGTGTGTCTTCCAGCAATCTTTCATTCTTGCTGTCTCCATCTCCGGATAAAACAAATATATGAGTAGGAAAAGTCCGCTAGACTGATACTTGTGTTTCAGGAACAGCTAATAAAACCAATGCCTCATTGTTAAGTTCTTTAAAATTATAGTTTTTCCCAAACTATCATCTTCATATGGGTGATAAACATTGTAAATAATCAGTTAGTTACCTACAGTACCTTTTAAATATTATACAATGAAACAAAATGTTGCTTTGTAGCAGCGAGAAAAATGAAATAGAACATGTTTTTTGACATTTATAGCAGCTATAAAAAATGAAATAGAACATGTTTTTTGCTCCGGTTCAGGTTCGGGTTCGCGAGAAAAACAATTGTTCTGCTCCGGTTCGGTCCAAACAGATCAAGCTCCAGTGGTTCTATAGATCGAATCAAGTCAAACATTGAGCCCATTTAAAAAAAGGGTTTTTTCTTTTCAAATTCGCAATTTGCTATGCTCCGGTCCTTCCTCGAAAGAAGTTGCTTCATTGGCGAGCTGATGGCCGTGCTGGACCTAATATATCTGTCTCTGGGGCACTGCCGGTCACATCCATTCAAACGGTGGAGACGGTGCAGAGCAACATATTCGCATAATGCTCTCTGCCCCCTGGTATATCCGTAACTCCACCCTTTAGAGAGACTTTGGCACTCCCCCAGTTTGCTCTCATCTGAATCGTCAAACCAGCAGATTTAGAGAACGATTGCAGGCCTACACAAATCTTACGTTATAATAAAAACGCACACAAGTATAATTAAAGATGCGTTGTTATTATTTTAAATTATCGTTTAAAAACAATATTTTTTTTACCATATCATCCTTCGATGAATATGAGGTTTCCGGCTTGAGAAAAGGCTCTCTCTGATGAGGCACTGCTTGCAGGAGTGGCAGCTAGCTTTGTACAGAAGGGGAAACTGGTCTTTATGGTTTTCCCACCATTTTAAAGGATCAAACAGTCCTGTTCCCGTTTCCGAATTCTATTGAGCGAAAATCGTAAGAGCTGTGATTTCTAAGAGACGATTAAAGAATTCGGGCGAATCTTTTTGTCATCAAGAGGGTCGATTAAAGGTAAATGGGGTTTTGAAGTTAAAGGCCGAAGAGCACAGTAGGTTTTTGGATGCGCGTACTTTTAACAATTCCGATTCCGCATGATTTGATCGGAATGGAAAACGGGAACAGGCCTGAAGGTCTTCACTAAATCTGCTCATACTGCTCGTATATGCTTTTATTTCCCGATTAATTATTAATTTTGTTCATATTTGCTCAGAATTGAATGACAATTAGGCTATGAGCTATTTGATCTATTCGTTGAACCCTTTGAGCTATTTGAGTTGAGCATGATTGATCTAGTTGCTTTGTTGAGCTGATCTGAGCTGAATCATTTCAAACAGATCAAACAGCTCATGGCTCATGTCATGAGCTATAATTTAATGAATCAATATTTTTGTGAGCTATGAGAAAAAGTAAATAGATAGTTCAAATCAGAAACAAAGTCAAGGGGAACTTTGATTCGATTCATGCAGGGCTCTAGTGTGCTCCAAATTTTCCTGAACTCAACAAATTTGAACTGTAAGTTTTATACATCAAAATATGTTCACTATTCAAGTTTTCCTCAATACCATCAGAATAAATAATTGAATTAGTTTTCCAAATTCTTCTTCTTATAAATAAAACAGAATCGGGGGTGTCACAGAAATCTCTAGAGATTTTGACCTCGTTTGGTTTGCAAATGGCTCGAAAAATCCGTCGGTGTCCCAGAACTTCAAGAGATTTCATTTTCTTACATGAAAATCTAGTTAGAACAGAAACTGTTCCAATTAAAGTTCCATCACTAAAAACAGGGCTGCATCTCTCGCAAAAAAATTTCCCTGATATAAGTTATC